>CAUYSK010071135.1:0-19531 GCA_963575035.1 Avahi laniger
GCATGGAGCCTTGGCGTGGCGGGTGTGAGGTGAGGGTGGTGGCGTTGCTGGGGGAGAACGCAGAAGAAGCAAATGTCTGCAGGCAGCACAGCCTGGAGCGCACCCAGGAAGCTGGAGAGGAGAAGGAGTAGCAAGAAATAACCTTGGGGGGTTAATTTGCAGGTGGATTTTGGAGGACCTTAATGGCAGGTGGGAAGTTTGAACTTTCTTCTTTGGGCAGTTGGGAGCCATTGAAGATTTTCGAACATGTGCAGTTGATGTGTCAGAGCTGTAGTCAGAATCAAGTGTCCTAACTAGACAGAAAAACTGGTTCGAAAATCTACTTTTATTTATTTATTTTTTTTTGAGATGGAGTCTTGCTAGAGTGCAATGGTGTCATCATAGCTCACTGAAACCTCAAACTCCTGAGCTCAAACAATCCTCCTGCCTTAGCCTCCTGAGTAGCTGGGACTACAGCTGAAACCACCATGCCCAACTAATTTTTTTTTTTATTATTTTTTGTAGAGATGGGGGTGTCACTATTGCTCAGGCTGGTCTCGAACTCCTGACCTCAAGTGATCCTCCCGCCTCGGCCTCCCAAAGTGCTAGGATTACAGGCATGAGCCACCGCACCTGGCCTGAGAAGCTACTTATTAAGTCAGCTGGGCAAGAGGTATTCGTGTAGGGAGAGAGAACCAATGGAAGCTGGAAGGAAACTGGTTCTAGAACATGGTGCTTTGAGGAGATCTTTGAGGACTGTCTGTGCCCAGTTTAATGCAGAACGTGACATGGGGCAGACATAGGTTGGAAATGACCAAGGAAACAATAATAATGACAATTTTTTCCTGAGTACCAGGGGTAAAGCCATTGGTCAACTAATCAGATTTGTGGTTAGAAGTGTCTTGGAGCTGCCGGGTATGGGCTGTATTATGGGGTCATTATGTATCTTTCTATTAGCTTTGGTATGTGTGGTAATTTTTATGAGCTTTTTAATGAGTAATTCTGAAACTTTTTCTAAAATATAGGAACAGAAGTGTCCCATGAAGCATAAGGCTTCCCAAGACACTGTGCTTTGCTTGTTCCCTAGAGGAGCTGGGATTTCAGAAACCTCAGAGTCTAAGTATTGAGATACCCTCCAAATGGTTTTTAAAGATAACAGCTGACTAACTGAGCAGATAGGTTAAACAGACTTTCCATATGAATAGAATGTGATTATAATTATTCCTATCCTTGAGTTTTGAGGCTTAGTTTCTGCTATGTGCAAATTTTCAAATTTTTATGATTCAAAGAAATATGTTGTAAAGCTAGGATCCATATAGACATTGTTTTGCCATTGATAAAGACTTGAGATTTTGTCTGTATAGCAAGTAAGTCTCACTTCGCTTATGAGATGGGCAAAAGCACATAATTTGTTGTCAAAAGCTACAGGGTTGTATAATTTGGCTCTTCAGGGTCTGCCAGGCCACTCCTCTCTATTTAACTTCCCTCTTCATCTCTCTCCCTGGTGTGGACCGAATTGCATCCCACCCCCTGCCAAATTTATGTGTTGAAGCCCCAGCCCCAGTATGGTGGTACTGGAGATGAGGCTTTTAGGAAGTAATGAGGTTTAGATGAGGCTGTGAGGTTGATCTCTCAATGATGGGATTAGTGTTCTTTTAAGAAGAGGAAGAGAGAAAAGCAGTGCTCACTCTCCGCCATGTGAAGATACAGCAAGAAGGCTGCAGTCTGCAAGCCTGGAAGAGAGCCCTTGCCAGAACCTGACCATGTTGGCACCCCGAACTCAGACTTCCAGCCTCCAGAGTTGAAAAAATAAATTTCAATTTATTTAGTACCATTCCCGTCTATGGTATTTTGTCACAGCAGCGCAAGCTGACTAATACAGTCCTCCATGAACAAAACTTGTAGAAGTACAACAGAGGGTTTGTGGTCATATGTTTACTTCATGGAAATGTGGCACCATTCCTCAATTAGGCTGTGTTGTGTAATGCATTTTGGCATATACATGTCTAATAGAGATAGGCCAAGGTAAAAAACTGGGGTCCATTTATGTGACAAATTCTAGTGACAGGGAGGGCATCCTTTGCTCAAGAGTCAGTAAAATCTTTGCAGCTTGGGACACTGTGGGCTCTAAGTATGGACACTTGGAGCCATTTGTGACTAGCTTAATGTTTAAATGTGAAAATTCTTGGATATACAGTCAAATTTAATGAACCGGTTAATCTATGAGTAATATCAATTTTGGGAGAGACAGTCCAGTAGCAATAATAGAAGTACCTATGATGAGACAGTTTAAAACAGAAAGGATCAAGAGAAGTATGAATATATTTCAAAGATGAAATCCATCTGTCAGTTTTAGCTCTCCTAAAAATCATCCATTCATAGTGGCTGAAGGCCAGCCTCGTGTATGCCAAGTTATATTTAGGAAAACAAAGAGGGAAGGAAAAGCTCATATCCATATGTGGAAGTGCTCCCAGCTATGCTTTTATACCCCGCAGATCTGAAACACAGTGGGACTCCCTGGGAATGCAGTTTCATGGGCCTCCGAGGTGGCAGCCTTCTCAAAAGAGTGCACATCCTCTAAGCCTCTTACTGTACTAGGCTGATACAGTGACAATATTTCGTGGGTTTTATTTGACTTGTGTTTTTTTCCTCCTAATTTGTGTAATCATGAGCTATGCTTCTGTTGGTGTTTTAGGAAAAAGAAAGATATTTTGAGGAATTTTGTAATCCAAAGGAAATTATAGACAGGCATCTTGAATTTGGAAACACATAGCTCCCCAATATTAATTCAGGCAGTTAGAGAGTTGCATTCGTTCTTTTAGTTGAAATAATAGGTAGTGTGTATCTACCAAAAATAGTTTCAACGGTGGGGAGATTTAGTATGTAACTTATTGAAAACTTGTGCCCTTAAAATTTGGTTGACCTTCTGTAGGTCCACGAAGGTGAGTGTTAAGTTCTTGAGAAACCAAATCAAAACAACTTGAGTTGTTCATTGTGCACACACCTGCACCAGAGCTATGGAAGCTACGGAGAAGCAGTAGACGTCTATTGTCCGATATGGTAGCCACTAGCACATGTAGAAATTTAGATGTAAATGAATTAAAGTTAAATACAATAAAAAGTTCAGTTTCTTAGTTGCACCAGCTACATTTCATGTGCTCGTCAGCTGCATCGGCTAGTGGCTACTCTGTGAGACGCTGCAGACATAGCGTATTTCCTCCGTCCTGGGAAGTTCTGTTGGATAACGTAGCGTGGGATAATTTTCTCTGCCCTTGATTAATGTTAATCTATTTGAGATCCAGGATAAAAAGATGGGAAAAAGGAGAGGATTAAAGAAAATATAATTAACATTTTATCAGCAGTGTCTCTGTGCAGCTATGTGATTGATTATTAGAGTAATTTTATAGGCAATAAATGATACGAGACAGGCTGAGATAGTCGGAGAAGAGCTGTGATTCTTTTACTGAATGTGGATGCAACTGGTGTGACTCCGTCAGACAGCAATGAAGCGGAAGGCATCCTCTAAGAATTGACTGAAGTTTTGTTGGGAAATAGGGAGGGGACAGTGTGTTTGAGGCAGGAACCAGTGCAAATGAAAATGTGGGGTCTCCTCTTAAAAAATTATTAAGTGTTTCCAAACCACAACAGCAGAGCATGAAACCAAACATGGGGCTCTTATAAATCACAGGTCGCGTGGCCTGGTTTGAGGGATGGCGAGTAAGCCAAATTGGCTAGGTTCTCATGCGTTCCAAAGAAGAGTAATAAGAGATGTGACCAGAAACACTATCAAACTTAAAATCTTTTGTTTTCTCAGCTACAACACACCAGAGCATGGTGTATTCATCATGGGCTATTGTTTGGGAACAGAGCCCTGCTCTACCCGGTGACTTGTCTTTCTGTCCTGCGTGTGGCACTGAAGATAGCGTCGTTTTTCTGGACACAATATAAAGCAATAGTGCATGGTGAATGTCATCCCTGCCAATTGTAAACATTATCTTTTCAAAGAAAATAAACAATGCAGTTTAGAAAGTATCATCTGAGTTCCACACTAGCTGAGGACTTGGTATTCATTAATATGTTAGTAGACAATTGTACCAGAACTTTCATTTTGAATGCCTCAAAGGGAGTTATTACTCCAAATAAAAAAGCAAAATATAAATCACTGTGGAGGCATTATATTTTTATTGTAGACATATTTAAAATATAATACTGTGTAATAGGCTGGGAATTCTTGGCACTTAAGTTCTGATTTCACATAAACCACGATGGGTCATCTTTAGTTAAACGTGTGATGAATTTGTGCCTGGCCTTTTCGTCTGGGAAGTAACGATTAGAGTATTTGCATGTCATGGGGGTGGTTAAGGAGAATAAAATAACACAGCCTTGATGAAAATGCACACCTTTTATTTGGCAAAGGATTCAAATTCCCTTTCCTCCCGCCTGGTCTTCATTCCCTACCACGAGGCCCCTGGCTTGACAAGCACAGTGTCTCAGTTTCGCTTCTCCAGGCAGTAAACACGTTTCCCCTTGACAGTTTCAGCTTTTTCGTTTGTGATAATTGTAGATTCACATACAGTTGTAAGAGATCACAGAGATCCCCTGAACTCTTTACCCAGTTTTCCTCAATAGTAGTACCTTGCAAAACCATAGCACGGTATCACAACCGGGACATTGGCATTGATACAATCCACTGATCTTGTTCGGATTTCCTCAGTTTACCGACACTCGTGTGTTTTCTCTGTGCAGTTTTATCACCTGTGTGGGTTAATGTTCCGCACCACCAGGATCCTTCATGTTGCCCTTTGATAAGCACAGACACTGTTCCTTCCCTCCACCCCATCCCCCGCCGTCATTCTTAACCGCTGAAACCCCTAATCTGTTCTCCCTTTCCATAACGTTGTCATTTCAAGACAAAACAAATATAATAATACAGTAGCATATAGCCTTTAAGATTGACTTTTTCCACTCAGCATAATTCCCTGAACATTAATCGAAGTTTTTGTATGTGTCAATATTTCGTTCCTTTTTACCGTTGAGTAGCAGTATTCATGGTATGGAGGTACCGTAGTTTGTCTAAAGGACATCTAGGTGATTTCTAGTTTTGGGCTATTACAAATGAAGCTGCTATGGACATTCATTGTGTTAGTTAGCGAGGCTGGCATAACAACGTGCCACCGACTAGGTTCAGCAACAGATGTTTAGGACTTCAGCGTATGAATTTGGAAGGTGGGACTCAGTTCAGCACATAATACTTGTGTGCAGGTTTTTCTGTGACTGTCACTTTTAATTTCTCTGGGGTAAATGTTCAAGGATGCAAATTCTGGGTAGTATGAGAATTGCATGTCTAAATTTTTTTAAAAGTGCTAAGATGTGTTAGAAAGGCTGTACCAGTTTACGTTACCACAATATGTGAGTGACCTTGTTTCTCCACGGTTCTCAACATTGTTTGGTGGTGTTGCAGCTTCTTGTTTTTGCCATTCTAATAACTGTTCTTCATTGTGGTTTTGATTTGCTTTTCCCTAATGGTGAAAGATGTTAGCACCTTTTCATGTGCTTATTTTCCATCTGAATACCTCTCTGGAGATGCATCTGTTCATGTCTTTTGCCCATTTTTTAAATTTCAATAGATTTAGAGGGTACAGCTGTTTTTTGTTAAACGGATGAATTGTATAATGCAGAAGTCAGGGCTTTTAGTAAACACATCACTAGAATAGTGTATATTATACGCGATAGGTAGATTTTTAATCACTCTCCCTTCTTAGTTTTCAGTGTCCATTATACTACTTTATGACCACATATATACCTTGTTTAGCTCCCACTCCTAAGTGAGAACATTGGTATTTGTTTTTCCATTCCCGAAATACTTTGCTTAGGATATGGTCAATAGTTCCATCTGAGTTGCTACAAAAGACATTATTTCATTCCCTTTTATGGCTGAGTAGTACTCCATGGGGTGTGTGTGTGTGTGTGTGTGTGTGTGTGTGTGTGTACATTTTCTTTATCTACTCATTAGTTGATGGGTACTTAGGTTGATTCTATATCTTTGCAATTGTAAATTGTGCTACGATAAACATTTGGGTGTAGGTGTCTTTTTAATAAAATGACTTATTTTCCTCTGGGTAGATGCCCAGTTGTGAGATTGCTAGGTCTAACTTTAGTTCTTTGAGGAATCTCCACACTGTTTTCCATAGAGGTTGTCCTCTTTCACGTTCCCACCAATAGTGTATAAGCATTCCCTTT
Organism: Avahi laniger; assembly: GCA_963575035.1. Lineage (NCBI taxonomy): Eukaryota > Metazoa > Chordata > Mammalia > Primates > Indriidae > Avahi > Avahi laniger. The sequence goes on from CAUYSK010071135.1 coordinate 6,220, forward strand.
TCACTGCATCTGTGCCAACATCTATTGTTTTTTGACTTTTTAATAATGGCCATTCTGACAGGGGTAGTGTGGTATCTCATTGTGGTTTTAATTTGCATTTCACTAATGATTAGTGCTGTTGAGCATGTTTTCATACGTTTGTTGGCCATTTGTCTATCATCTTTTGAAAAAAATGTGTTCATGTATTTTGCCCACTTTTTGATGGGATTGTTTGTTTTGTTCTTGCTGATTTGTTTGAGTTCTTTGTAGATTCTGGATATTAGCCCTTTGTTGGATATATAGTTTGCAAATATTTTCTGTCATTCTGTACGTTATCTAATTATTCTGTTGATTATTTGCTGTGCAGAAACCTTTTCATTAATAGTTTAATCAAGTCACATTTATTTATTTTTATTGTTGCTATATTTACTTTTGGGGTCTTAGTCATAAATTCTTTGCCTAGGCCCATGTCCACAAGAGTTTTTCATATGTTTTCTTCTAGAATTTTTATGTTTTCAGGTCTTATGTTTAAGTCTTTAATCCATCTTGACTTAATTTTTGTGTATGGTGAGAGATAGGGACCCAGTTTCATTCTTCTGCATGTGGCAATCCAGTTTTCCCAGAACCATTTATTGAATAGGATGTACCCACCTCCGTGTAGGTTTTTGTCTGCTTTATCAAAAATCAGTTGGTCATAACTATATGGCTTTATTTCTGGGTTCTCTATTCTGTTCTATTTATCTGTGTGTCTACCTTTATACCAGTATCGTGCTGTTTTGGTTACTATAATTAGAGGACAGGTAATGTGATGCATCCAGATTTATTCTCTTTGCTTAGGATTACTTTGGCTATTTGAGCTCTTTTTGGGTTCCATATGAAGTTTAGGATTGTTTTTTTCTAGATCTGTGGAAAACAACATTGACATTTTGATGGGAATTGCATTGAATCTGTAAATCACTTTGGGCAGTATGGACATTTTAATGATGTTTATTCTTCCAATCCATGAGCATGGGATGTTTTTCCATTTGCTTGTGTCATCTGTGATTTCTTTCATCTGTGTTTGTAGTTCTCCTTGTAGAGTTCTTTCATCTCCTTGGTTAAGTATATTCCTAGACATTTTATTTTCTTTGCAGGTATCGTAAATGGTATTGAATTATTTGACTCTTAGCTTGACTGTTACTAGTATAGAAATACTATTAATTTGTGTATATTTATTTTTTTAACCTGATACTTTATTGAATTTATTTATCAATTCTAGGAGTCTTTTGGTGAAGTCTTTAGGGTTTTCTAGATATAAGTTCATATCGACAGCAAAAAGGGATAGTTTGACCTCTTCTTTCCCAAGTTAGATGCCCTTTATTGCTTTATCTTGCCTGATTGCTCTAGCTATGACTTCCAGTACTATGTTGAATAAATAGGAATGGTAAAAGTGGCCATTCTTGTCTTGTTCCAGATCTTAGGGGGAATGCTTTTAAATTTTCCCCATTCAGCATGATGTTGACTATGGGTGTGTCATATCTGGTCTGTATAATTTTGAGATATGTTCCTTTTATGCCTAGTTTGTAGAGGGTTTTTATCATGGAGTGGCAGTGGGTTTTGTCAAATGCTTTTCCTGCATCTGTTGAGAGGATCATATGGTGTTTCTTTTTAATTCTGTTTATGTGGTGAATCACATTTATTTATTTGTGTATGTTGAGCCCTCCTTACATCCCTGGGATGAAACCCACTTTATCACAGTGGATTATCTTTTTGATGTGCCGTTGGATTTGGTTTGCTTGAGGATTTTTGCATCTATGTTCATGAGGGATATTGTTCCATAGTATTCTTTTTTCCTTGTGTTCTTTCCTGGCTTTGGTATCAGTGTGATACTGGCTTCATAGAATGAGTTGGGGAAGATTCCATTCTCAATGTTATGGAACAGTTTCAGTAAAATAGGTGCCAATTCTTCTTTGTAGGTCTGGTAGAAGTTGGCTGTGAATCCATCTGGTCCTGGGCTGTTTTTTGGGGGGAGTTTTTTTTGTTACTGCTTCAATCTCACTACTTGTTAGTGGTTTGTTCATGATTTCTATTTCTTCCTGATTTAAGATTGGGAGGTTGTTTGTTTCCAAAAATTTATACATTTCTTTTAGATTTTCTAGTTTGTGTGTATAGAGGTTATTATAGTAGTTGCGGATGATGTTTTGTATTTCCCTGGTATCAGTTGTGATGTCTTCTCTTTCATTTCTGATTGAGCTTATTTGAATCCTTTCTATTCTATTTCTGGTTAATCTAGCTAGTGGTCTATTGATTTTGTTTATCTTTTCAATGAGTCAACTTTTTGTTTCATTGATTCTTTGTATTGTTTTCTTTTGGTTTTCATTTCATTTAGGTCTGCTCCGATCTTTGTTATATCTTCTCTTCTGCTTCTCTTTCGATTTGGTTTGTTCTTTTTCTAGTTCCTTGAAGTATGACATTAGGTTGTTAATTTGTGATATTTTTATCTGTTTGTGCTGTTCATTTAGTGCTATGAACTTACCTCGTAGCACTGCTTTTTCCATATTCCAGAGATTTTAGAAGCTTGTGTCACATTTGTCATTCAATTAAAAATATTTTTTGATTTCCATCCTGATTTTGTCATTGACCTAAGGATCATTCAGCAGCAGTTTAATTTCCATGTATTTGTGTAGTTTTGAGAGTTCCTCTTGGACTTGATTTCTAGTTTTATTCCACTGTGGTCTGACAAGATATGTGGTATTATTTCAATTTTTCTGAATTTGCAGAGACTTGTTATATGGCCTAACATATGACCTATCTCGGAAAATGTTCCATGTGCTGATGAGAAAAATGTATATTTTCCAGTTTTTGGGTAGAATGTTCTGTAAATGTCTGTTAAGTCCATTTGTTCCCACTTAAGTATAGTGTTTCTTTTTTGATTTTCAGCTTCGATGATCTGTCTAGTTCTGTCAGTGGAATGTTGAAGTCTCTGGGTATTGTGATGTTGCTGTTTATTTTCTTTCCTTAGATCTGTTAGAATTTGTTTAATGAATCCAGGAGCTTCTGTGTTAGGTGCATATATATTTAGGATTGTTATATATCCTTATTGAATTGATCACTTTACTATTATTATACAATGCCCACTTTTGTCTTCTTATCATTGTTTCTTTAATGCCCATTTTATCTGATATAAGAATAGCTACTCCTGCTCACTTTTGGTTTCCATTTGTGTGGAATTATTATTATTACTGTTTTTTAAATAAAATATTTATGTCTTACATTTATATTCACGATCCTTTTTGAGTTAATTTTTGCTATAAGTTGTGAGGCTTAGGTGGAGCTTCCTTTCTCTGCCTGTGGATGTGCAGTTGCTTTAGCACTGGGTATTGGAAGGGCTTTCCCTCTTCTGTTGAAGTACTTGTGCACTATTACCAAATATAAGTTAGGCATATTTTTGTGAATCTATTTCTGGGTTTTCTACTCTGTTCCATTGAGCTATGTGTCTGTTCCTCTGCCAATACCATACCATATTGATTTCTATAGCAACAAAGTATGTCTTAATGGATAGAGTAGTTCTTCCTATTATATTCTGTTTTTTTTCCCCCCAAGATTGTTTTGGCTATGGTAGGGCTTGTGCCTTCTCATAAATTTTAGAATAAGCTTGTTTATGTCTACAAAAAACAAACAAAAACCTTGCTGGGATTTTGATGGTAATTACATTAGATCAATTTGAGAATTATTGACATTTTTACTATGTTGAATCTTCCAATCTATGCAAATGATATATCTGTCTATTTAGATCTTTGATTTCTTTTATCAGAATTTTGTAATTTTCAGCATAAAGATCCCATATGTGTTTTGTTAGGTGTACATCTAAATATTTCATTTTCTCTAGAGAAATTATAAATTTTGTGTTTTTAATTTTGGTTGCTAAGTGTTCTTGATAGCATATAGAAATGTAATTGATTCATATGTATTCATCTTTTGTCCTGTGACTTTGCTAAACTCACTTATTGTTTCCATAAGATTTTTTTTTTTGTAGTTTCCTTAGGAAATTCTATGTAGAAGATCATGTTATATGCAAATCAGAATAGGTTTACTTTTTCTTCCAATCTAAATCTAATCTAAATTTATTTTTTTCACTTTCCATTATTGCGCTGGTTAGACCTTCCAGTACTATGTGGGTTTTTTGTTTGTTTGTATTGCTCTGTTTTTTTCTTATGTTTTTAGAGATGGGTCTTGCTATGTTGCCCTGGCTGGTCTCAAACTCTTAGTCTCAAGTGATTCTTCCACCTCAGCCTACCGAGTCGCTGGGATTGCAGGCATGAGCCACGGCACCTGGCTTTCTAGCTCTATATTGAATAAGAGTGGTGAGGATGAATCACTTTGATTTGTTCCTAATCTTAGGGGGAAAACATTCAGGCTTTAAAAAAATGCATTTCACTTTTTAAAGTATGGTGTTTGCTGTAAATTTTTTTGTAGGTACTCTTTATCAAGTTGAGAAAGTTTCCCTTTATTCCTAACTTGCTGATAGTTTAGCTTGTATGTGGTGGATTACATTGATTTTCAAATGTTGTACCAGACTTGCATACTTGGGATAAATCCTGTGTGTCATGAAGTATAATTCTTTTTGTACACTGTTGGATTCAGTTTGCTAATATTTTGTTTGGGATTTTTGTGACTAAATTCCTGAGAAATATCAGTCTGTAGATTGTTTTTGACACTGTCTTTGGTTTGTTACCAGTGTAATATTGGCTTCTTAGACTGAGTTGGGAAGTGTTCCCTCATTTTCTATTTTCCAGAAGAGATTGTGTAAAGTCAGTGTTAATTCTTTCTTTAAATATTGATAGACTTCTTCAGTGAAACCAGCCAGGCTTGGAAATTCCTTTTTGGGTGGCTGTTATGCTATGACTTAAATTCTTCAGTAGTTATAGGGCTATTCTAATTATTTCTTTCATATTGATTGAGTTGTGGTAATTTGTGGTTTTTGAGGAATTGGCCTATTTCATCTAAGTTTCCTTCTTTTATAATTTCTTTTCTATTTGAAGAACTTTCTTTAGCCATTCTAAGGACAGGCTTTTTAGCAATAGATTGTTTTAGTTTTCTACATGTGAGAATGTCTTTATTTCCCCTTCATCCTTGAAGGACAGTTTTGCTGGACAAAGAATTTGCTGTTGACAATTTTTTTCCATCAGCACTTGAAAAACACTGTGCCTCCTCCTCTGGCCTCCATGGTTTCAGGTGAATGGTCTGAATGGCTGCCTGCCCATAGGTTATCTGTTGTTTCTCTCTGGCTGCTTTCAAGATTTTTCTTTGTATTAGTTTTGAGAAGTTTAATCATAATGTATCTGGGCATGAATTTTTTGGAGTTTATCCTATTTGGGATTCACTCAATTTCTTGAGTCCTAGATTTATGTCTTTCACCAAATTTGGGATATTTTCAGCAATTATTGCTTAAAATACTCTTTTAGCCCACTCTCTTTTGCTTTTCCTTTTGAGACCACAAAGATACAAATGTTGGAGCCTTTTTTATTGTCCCACAGGTGCATGAGGCTCTGTTCGTTTTGTTTCTTCAGTTTATTTTCTCTGTTGGTGAAATTGTGTAAATTTTGTTCTAAAGTTCATTGACTCTTTCCTCTGTCCCCTCCACTTCATTATTGAGCCCATCTATTGAGTTTAAAAATTTTTTGCTATTTTCAGTTTAATTTGTTTACTTTAAGAGAATTTGTAATTGTTTATTGAAGCATTTTTTTTATCATGGCTACTTTAAAATTCTTTCCAAATAATTCCAACATTTGATTCATCTCGGTGTTGGTGTCAGTTATATTTTCTCATTCAAGATGTGATTTTTCTGATTCTTGGTATAATGAGTGATTTCTGATTTTTTTTTTTTTTTCCCCTGGACATTTTGGCTATTCTGTTAGGAGTTTCTGAGTCCTGTTTAAATCTTTTATTTTAGAAGGCAGTCACCTTCTTTAAATTTAGTACACACAGGTCCTGGCCTACTTTTGTGGGTTGCGATTCCAATGATAAGTTAATTTTCAAGACTGGTGTATCTGGTGCCAGTGACTCCTGCTGGTCCCTGCTGGTGCTGCCTGAGGGGCGGAAGTAGCTTGCACAGGCCCGGCCAGCTCTGACCTCTGGATGGAGGAGAGTGTCTCCCACCCACAGGAACACTGAGGCTTTCCATGCCCAGCTGTTACTGCGTTGGGATCGCTCTTACTGCTGCTTCCCAGCTCCCCAATGCCTCTTGATGGGGAGGGGAGAGTTCAGCCCACAGGAACATAGCAGCTCCCTGTGACAGGCCATTTGTGATGAGATACCCCTGCCTGTGAGAACATACAGCACTTCCCAGGCTGGGTGCTTGTTGTAGGAGGATCCCGCTTGCCTGGGCTGCCTGGCTCCCTGGTGACTCTAGTGGGGAAAGGAGTCATAGGCCCATGGGGACAGGAGACTTCCCAGTCACTTTTTATGGTGGGATTCCCATTAGAGCTGCCTTGCCCCACCCTCCCCCAGTGGTTCTCAGTGGAGGTTAGTATCTTAGCCAATGGGCAGCAGAGTGACTCCCAGGGCTGCTTACTGTCTGCAGCACTCGCCATCAGTCCCTCTCGTCTGGCTCAAGTGATGCTGTGAGCAGGTTCCCATGTGATTCAGGGGAGGGATGGACTACCTGGGCACCTTCTGGTGCTGGGCTGAGGATCAGGAAATGCCAGGCCTGGGTTGCTTCCTGCTTTTGGGTCGGGGACTGTAAGGCACTCTGCTCTTCCAGCCCCAGGTCCCTGACCATCCTACCTTCCTCTTTACAGCTTTCAGAATTCTCTTTAGGTTGACTCTGGGTTTAATTCCAGGGTTTGTAGTTGTCCTTGGCATGTAGGAGCAGGAAGAAGTGAGTCCGTGCCGTCTTTTCTAGACACCTGTGTTTATTCTTCAGCTTTCATTTCTTTTATGGATGTGTTTTCATCTCCTTTTCCTTGAAAAGCTTTGAGAGTGAGCTGCAATTAAGCAGTAGCCTCTCACTCTTGAGTACAGCAGTACAATGCTCTGCTGTGTCTGGCCCAGGTCGAAATCCCGGTAGGCTGAATTTATTTTATTTTGCTGGTGTGGAGTCATGCCATTCTATTAATATAAGAACAAAAGTTTAAGTCCACATACGCAGGGAATAAAGGAGAGGGAGCTGCTGCCGGCCCTGTGTGGGGACGATGGGCTGCGCTGGCGCTGCCCTCTCCTCCCTGGCCCCGATCCCATGGGCAGTGCTGGTCCGGCCACTGGGGAGGGTTGTGGCATCTGGCCTCCCCGTTTCTATTACTTGCGGCAATGCCCAGTAGCCATCAGTCAAGGAACTATCTCTGGATTATCTAGAAGTAATTCTTGTACTTTGGGCACTGAAAGGGAATGGAGAAAGCATGGAAATCACTTTAAGATTAGTGAGTATTAGTGGAGAAGCCGATGAGATCTCTGCCGGGTGGCTGTTTTTCCTTTGAAAAAGGGCACACACGTTGCCTTCTGTGCAGAAAGATAAACCTTTACAAATTTGTCTTGTCAGGCAAGATGTGTTCCATTAGTAAGACTGATTCCATTATAGAGTGAATTGAAAAAGAAATAATTTCATTCGTGCTCCCTATCTTAGGCCCTTTTTCTAATGCTAAGAGGACAGTGAGATGAGAGATGCCTTGTTTGCCTTTGGGCCATAGAATGGTTTGGGTCAAGCGGAAATTTTGGATCAATTCACCTCTGCATTTTACTCAGAATTGGAGTGTTGTGCTTAATTATTCTGACACAAGAACCTGTTGACTGACCCTTCCTACTTTGCAGGAGTCAGTGGAATTGATGTTTCTTTAAGGAGAGAATATGAAATATACTGATTCTGGCTCTGTTCATTTAATGATTGATCAATTAGTGAATTTCTGGTTAAGTTCCTGTATTTTCTATTTTATGTAAGACTTATATTTTCATTGACTACATAAAAATGAGTTTCATGCTAATACATATGTGCAAACATATAATCAATTTAAGTATTTTAAACTAACATTTGATTGTCCTTTAAGAAGAAATACTAATCATCAGCTACTTTTAAGCTATTTAAGCATTTTATTAAATTTCTAGACCTGACACAGGAAAGTAATTCCCAACTCTGGGAATCACTCAAGGTCCAAGTGAGTCCTTGGCTTTGCGCAGGAAGGAAGTCAAGAGCGGGCTGACGGTGTAAAGTGAATGCAAGTTTTGTTCAGGAAATATAGAAGATCTACTCCACAGACAGAGTTGGGGCTAGTTCTAGTTCTCCCTGCCCAGGAGAACAGCCCCTGTGGTTTTCTTCACTTCTTTATTTAAACAATGGCTTAATCATAGGCCAAACAGGGGAGGAATATTCATGTTACTTTTTAGAAAGGGGCGATACCTTTCCTAGAACTAGGAACTCTCCCCTTTCTTTATTTTATAAGGTTCCTCCTGGAACAGTCATGGTGTTGGTGTGAGTTTCTTGTAGCATGCTGATACATTACAACTAGGTATGATGGGCTGCAAGGTCAAGGAGTGGCCAGTTCCTTCGCCATCTTGGTTCCAATGGGTCTTAACTGGTTCTGTCTCCACATGCTGTTCTTGGTCAGGGTGATTAGGGGCTTTTGACTCTGTTAAGCAGTGTCTGCTGGTTCCCTATCTCAGTACTACGTTTTGAAAATCTTAATTGCCATTTGAGTGACTCTCGGGGACTCACGTTTCTCTGTGGGGCAGGTCATGGTGACAGAAACTCTACCTTGTGGTTAAGGACCCAGGTCTGAGTCCACGACATGGTTTTGTATCCTGGTTGCACCATTTTCAAACTTTGGGCTTTGGGTAAGTTAACTCACCTCTGGTGCCTCAGTTTCCTCATGTATCACTGGGGAAATATAGTACTACTGTACGAAATATTGTGAGTACTCAGTGGAACAATATAAGCAAAGCATTTAGAACAATATCTTGCTTATAGCAAATACACAATCACTGTTAACTTTTCTTGTGGTGGGTGGTTATTGTTATTAAAAAGCCAAAAGAAAGTAGGTGTGGCTGTGGGAATTAAAATGAACACTTGCAGATAAAACCTCCTTGGCATTGTTATCTGTTATCATGATCTTGAATACTCTGAGAAATAAGGATGCTGTGTGCTCATGTTTAGCTTGGTACCACATTGCCCTGTCCGCATGCACGGTGCTTTGCTGCAGTGGCTGCCGTCTTCCACCTGTGACACGCGCCCTGCCTCCTCCAGTCCCGGGGTGGGGATTCTCCTGGCTTCTCATTATTCTGTTCTTCACACCAGTCAAACTGGGGATAGGCTTTTGAAGTCACAAATCCCCATCTAATCTGTTTCTAAAAGGTATGGACTTAAAAATAGTGTGCATAGATGACAGTTAATTTTGTTGGACTTTGTTATTAAGAGAAGATGATGTTAATACCAAGTGAGTCATAAAAAATCAATTAAAATCATTTAGGGAAATTAAAGTGCTGACAAGTTCATAATAGCTCTTCTGGTTGTTAAATGAGATTGACATGGATTAACAATTGGTGGTGGACAGAGATTTGCTGAATTCTCAGAAGTATATTTCCATTAAAATGACAGCTGCGTATAAGAGCCAGCATCGGGGCATTTAGTTCCGGGACTCGGGAGTGTGAAGGAGAGAGCTAATCAAATAAGACAACTTGAACTTAATTTTAATTAAGTTAATTCCCCTTCACGTTTTAATCGCCTAAACTCAGTCATGGATGGTGTAGAAGCAAGCGGCCGGCCACTTTATTGTCTAACTCTCGTTTCTTTTTCTAACGTATTTATTAAAAATAAACTTACGGGCTTAACTTTTGTACTTGATCATGCGTTCAGAATTAACCTCTTTATTGAGAATAGTTTGTCAATCATCTTTTCATTATGTAAAATTTTTGTCTCATAAATCCCCACAAATCATTTTTATAAAAATATACTGAAAAAATCATATAGTACAATTTGCCGTGTACAACGTAATTCGATGGAAGAGCCATATCATTGAAGGTGTTTAGTTGCTAAAATAGCAATTGTGTACTTACAAAATATGAATTTTGAAGTCCATTAAAGCCTCTTCAGTTTGGTATGTGTTGTTTTGGCAGTGTGGGTGTAAATGGGATCCTAATCTTTGTTTTTTCATTAGGTTCTTGCTTCCCTGGGGTGTCGGGTGCAGAAAGGCAGCACGGAATCAAGATTTTGTTACACTACTGGGATATGACCAGGTGCTATAGCCCTTATGGTAATCACATTTTCTTCTACTTAAATGTATAGCATGTAGAGCATGAAATTATTTTTTTGGTTGATGTAAATAGAAGCATTATTTATGAATTTTGTAGCAGCCTATGATAGTTGATTCAATACACATTTTTTTTATTTATTGCTATCTGCGAAATACGGTGCTCCACACAAGAAAGATATAAATATGGATTAAAAACAAAGGCCCTGCCTTTAAGTTATCTGTAATGGGAGAAACAGATATATGAGCAATAGTACAAAGCACTAGAAAATCAGTTCTAAGCAGAGATAGAATTTTTTTTAATTGAAAAATCGGAGAAGGCTTGAAACTTGGCTTTTGAGCTTGGCCTCAAATAAAGGTTTTGGGGGGTAGAAAATGGGTGGAACCATCCTTCCAGGCTGAGAGCCCAGCTTGAGGAAAGGTGTAGAGGAGAGAGAGTCCATTCTACGTTTGGGGAAATGGCAGAAGAACTTGGGTAAAATACAGAGTGAGGGAGGACGGAGGGCTCTACTGATGCGGAAATGAGTCTGGAAACCCAGGTTTACTCAGCCAGCAGCAAGCACTTCTTAGCACCTGCTGGATGTCAGGTGTGTGCTGGCTGCTGGGCCGGTCTTGTGGGGAGCTGTGTAGTGTGTATTTTTGAGGGTGAGAGTTTTAAGGAGGAAACGCTGGTGAGCTGTGGAGGGGAAGGTTGAATGGAGGAGGAAAGAGAAGCCTGAGGAGGTTGGGGGTGCAGGCAGGGAGGGGAGAGGGTGGGATTCCCTGTGGCTAGATTTATTCCAAAGGTCCAGCCCAGGTATGAGCCATCTCTTTTTTATGTTAGAACATTTTCAAAGAAAAAAAAAATGTATATGGGCTGTGGTCTTTGCGTTTTCCCTTCTTCAGAATAACTTCTTTGGCTTTACATGATAAAATTATTAATAGTTATGTTTGTAACTGAAATTATCTATTAAATAGAAGATTGTCCAGGAGAAAAATGTCATTATGTTTTATCCACTAAAATGTTATTGTTCGGGCATAATTGACCAGCGGCAACCTCCAGGCGGCTTTCTTACCATTTATCCTGCAGGTGGACTGAGACCTTCCCTGGGGGCTGGGGGACATCTGGGTTTGCTGGTCACTTGGTGGGCTGGCGAGCAGGAGAATGTTGTGTGGGGGGAGCGGAGCCCTGCCTGCCTCCCTGTCTTCCTCTGCGGCTGGGAGCGGGAGCCAGGCATCCTCCATAGCACTTCTAATCCCTACTGGGCAGATTTAAAATTGTGGGTCCCTCTGTTCTGGTATGAACTGAAGAGTATAGTGAAAGTGTATGAAACTCAATATATAGGGAAATAACTGGCAATTTCAATAAGAAGAACATCTCAGATATCTAAGAATTGTTTAGCCCTTCAGGCACCGATAGATTTTAGTGAGACCAATAATTTTTAGTTTAGTTTAATTAGTGATTTTCGAGTATCTGCCTGTTTTCCTAATAGAATTCTATAATAGAATCGGGAACATTTTTTTTTTTTTGGTCTGATACAGTTAATGGTGCAGAGTGTTTTTCCCAGTGCACCTGAGAGAGGGCACTCCTATTAATAAGCATAGGGTGCTATTGTCTGTGGGATTTGGAGGGGGTAGATGTAGCTAATGGTCATAGTTGGGTGAAAAGAGTATACAGGTAATTGCAATAACTCTTACTAGTGGAGTTGAGAGTCGTTGCCCTTTTACAGCGGTTTGTTTCAGAAGAATTAGAAAAGTCAGGCAGATCTGAGTCTTGGTTTTAACTAGCCATTGTGACTTTGGACGGATTACTTGTGGTAGATTGGATAATTGAGCCCAGTTTTTCAACCTCTGTTCTAGAAGTATACACTTTGGCCATGGCCTCATGCTTATTGGAGCACAATTCCTTGACTTTGGGTGTGAGCACAGGACTTGCTTTGGCTAAGGAGATACAGTTGGCCCTCTGTATCCTCTGGTTCCACATCCGTGGATTCAACCAACTGCTGATAGAAAATGCTTGGGAAAAAGACAATAAAAAACACAATATAATGATAAAAATAATACACATAAAAGCCAATACAGTATAGCAACTATTTACATAGCATTTACATTATGTTAGGTATTATAAGTAGAGATGATTTAAAGCATACAGGAGGATGTGGGTAGGTTATATGCAAATACTATGCCATTTTATATCAGGGACTTGAGCATCTGTGGATTTTGGTATCCATGGAGGTGCTGGAACCAATGCCCCATGGATACAGATGGACGACTGTATCAGCAAATGCCATGCAGGAGGAGGCCCGAACCTGCTTGCATGCCTGGGCTTGTGCTCAGGTGAGAAGACCATGTCCTGGAGTTGCCACCCCTTTATCCCAGGCCCCAATGTAAGAAACAGGGAACAGACCTAAACCGGCCCCAACCTGGAGTCCGACAGGTGAGCGCCGCCTGGATCACCTGAGCTTCGACTGATGTGCATGCTCATATGTGAGAAAAATAAACGTTTGTGATTATAAGCCACTGAGATTTTGGGTTTGTCACGTAACATCTTGTGGCAATAGAGAACTAACTCTGTGCCTGTTTTTCCTCCCATAAAACAAGAATATTATCTCCTTCCTTTCACAGGGTGGTTCTAAGGCTTAAAATAAAACATCCTATCAGTATAGGGCTTGACTCATAGTAAACAGCTGATAAATAAATTGTAGCTATTTTTAATAATTAAGTTGTGAGATATACACCCAAAATAAAGGGCCTACTTTTTGTATAATAGGAATTAACCAAGTAAAGAGGCAAAAAGGTATAAGTCTCTCACATTGTATTATGTGTCTACTGTAAACCTGTTGTTGTTTTGGGCGCTTTATGTACATTCAGTGTATGTGTTAGCCGTGTTCCCCAGAGAAATAGAACCTGTCTGTCTATCTAGTCTGTCAAGAGATAAGTTATCTATTTACTTATCTATTTATTGGGATTGGCTCACATGATTGGGGGGGCTTGCAAGTCTGAGATTTTCAGGACAGGCTAAAAACTTAGGTAAGAGTTGACATTGCAATCTTGAGTCCACAGTCTGCAGGTCAGGCAATGTGGAGACTCAGGCAGGGTTTCTGTGTTACAGTCTTGAGACAATTTCTTCCAAATTGGGA
>CAUYSK010071136.1:0-18866 GCA_963575035.1 Avahi laniger
GAAAAATTAGCCAGTTGTGGTGATGTGTGCCAGTAGTCCCAGCTACTCAGGAGGCTGAGGCAGGAGAATCACTTGAGCTCAGGAGTTGGAGGTCACAGCGAGCTATGATGACACCACTGCACTCTAGCCTGGGCAACAGAACGAGACCCTGTCTCAAAAAAATAATAACAATAACTTTTTACCAACACTTAGTTGGGTTATAGAGGAAAAAGGAAGGAGGAGAGGATGGACATCAAAAGCCAGACAACTATCAGTCTGTACCTGCTGCCCTCTGCTCCTCTCCCCAGCCCAGCTCTGGAGCTGTCCTGCGGCAAACTTCACTGGCTGAGCTGGCAGCTCTTCTCTTTCTTCCAGGCAAGGAAGTCAGGGAAAAAACCATAACCCAGAGCTTGTACTCCAACCATTCCTCTACCTAAGCACCTGGCCCTCCACCTAGGGCTGTTGTTCCCTCCCACATCAGGAAACAGTCATGCTGTCCTTTCCCAGGGTCTCTCATAATCTTGTCTTGAGTTTCTCAGAATCTATGCTCTCCTTTCCCTCCTGGGGCCCGTCCATGGCTGGGATGATGTTGACAGCTTATCAGTACCTTGCCACTTACCATAGGTGTGCACTGGGACAACTGCGATCTCTCTGGGTACGCAGGATACTATATCACCTTAGTGTGCTTTGTGCTGCTACAACAGAATACTTGAGGCTGGATAGTTTGTAATGAACAGAAATCGATTTGGCTCACAGTTCTGGAGGGTTGGAAGTCCAAGAATGAGGGCCCACATCTGATGAGGGCCTTCTTGCTGCTTCAGTGATGGTAGAAGGCAGAAGGGCAAGAGACTGCACATGAAATAAAGCAAGAGATTGAACTCACAGCCTCAGGCCCATTTATAACTGGTGGAGCCCTCATGACCTAACACCTCCCATTAGGCACCCGCTCCCAACACTGTTGTTTTGGGATTAAGTTTCAACACATAAACTTCAGAGAACACAACCAAGCCATAGTATATATCATCTGTAAGGTAAATATGAAGATTAGTCAACAGAGTTATTTTGAGGATTCCATTTCATGTATATTGTACATTAATTAAAATAATGCATGTAAAGCCATTGAATAGAGTAAATAATCAATAAATATATGCGTCATGTAACCCAGCTCTCAGCTTGAGTGTCCTGTCATTTGAGATTCAAATAAAATAGGTATGATCACACATTCCATGTCTTTAAAAAGTCCAGAGTCCTCCTTATAAATTTGTAAATTCCTGGAGGATGACATTTTCATGGTCATCTCTCAGATCTCTCTCTTCTTGGACTCTCCATCTCACTGAACTCTACATCGTTCTCTTATCTGTTACACACACACACACACACACACACACACACACACACTGCTGCTGCTGCTGCAGATAGGGACATTGAGATCAGACTTTTTAAAAAAGTCCCTGGCATTTTGCCAGCATGGAATGTCCGTTGGCTGACTCTCTCCCAGCATCATTGGCCTCCAGCCACATTTCTGGGTCTCTGTCTCCAGTTCCTCCTCCTTAACCCCCCTCACTCATGTGGTCTTCCTAACCGAACACTTCCCAAATAAGAATGCCTCCGGGACTGGATGAGCAGGGGAAGGAGTGGGACATGGGCAGGAGGAGATGGAGAGGGGCCTTGAGTTTGGGAGGAAGCTTACCTAGATGGCCCAAGGTAGAAACAGGCATTGCACTGACACCAGTGAGGCAGGTCCTGAAGGTGACTCCTTTAGGTCACCTCAAGGGGAGCTGAAGGGAATGGGATGCTTCAGCCTAGAGAAGCAATCCATGTGACACTTCCTCCAAGAACCCTTTTCTGATTCCACCAGCAAGACATGGCCTCTCCTTCCTTTGAATTGCCTTGTATCATTTTATATGTATAAATAGCTTTTGTGGTATTTAGCCTTGTAATGAGGCTGGTCCATATTGAATCTCCCCCAATCCATGATTCCCTAGGGCACAGATCACATCTTACTCCCCGGCGCATCCCCCGGGGCCTTGATCCTAGTAGGTACTTGGTTGAGTGCATTCATTACCAAGTAGGAAGAACCTATCTGACAGGGTGCTGCCCTTGAAGCCACGGCATGCACAATTCTCTGCCCCCAGTGAGGGCAAGGAATAGTTAAATTTAAGTTAAGCAGGAGGGAAGTAGGCTAGATACAAGGAAAATGGAACTCATTCAGTAAACTGGCTACACTACCAGGCAGCGGCAAACCAAAGTAAATCCTGCACCTGCTGAAAGGAGAGAGGAGGTCAGATTCTACGGTGCCTTTCCCTGGTCCTGCTCTGGTCTGAGTGGTGGCCGTGGGGCAGGTCGGAGCTCAGGAGGAGGGCCTGGTGCAGTTCATGGTCACAACTCTGCAGCGTGGAGCAAATGAGGGAGCCTGGGGGGCAGCCTGGCTGGGACTGTTTAGGGGACTGCTCCCAAGAAGCAGAAAACATGGATCCGACACTTCCCACATACCGGACACCGCACTAGGTGCTTGGGACTTTGTCTCATTTCACCAGAGCAGCAACACTGTGAAGTAAGCATTGTCATCCCCATTTTGTAGGAGAGAAAACTGCGGCTTAAATTTGAAATTTGAACACAGGTCTACTTCAATTTTATTACACTGATTTACCTTCCTAGAATCGATGGGATAGATGGGATGGATTCCATTTAAAAAGGATGGTTCTGTGTCTCTCTCACTCTCAGTTGTTTTCAATGAGAAAACACTCTCATTTCCTGTTTCCATCGCCCCAGGTGTCTGCAGCTCTGTGGCTGAGAGTTCTGGGGCACACGGCTCTGCAGTTAAGGATTCTGGAGCCCATGTTCCTCTGAAGGGGATCCAAGAAGGTTCTGTCTTGTTTCATGTGACCAAGAAGCCAAGAGTAACTCTACGAGCCAAACTGGAGGAGCTCTCCTGGGGCTTTGTCCCTGGGTCAGACTACACAGTCCAGAGGGTGTCCAGTGTCCAACCTGGGTCAGCCTCCAGGACAAGTTCAAACAGAAGATCCAGATGCCCACCATGATGTCTCTGAGAACTGAGAACCTGACCCCTGAGGACAGTGGCCAGTACTGGGCTCAAGGCAGGTTAAATGGAAGAAGAGCATTTTATCCAGGTTTTCCACCTCACCGGCTATGGAAAGTAACACCCCACACTACTGTCTACTCCACACCCCTCCCCACTCTACCCTTCCCAGTTCCCACATGGACTAGGCCTTCCAGGGACGAGTGCACCTCAGCCAGCTTCTACCACTGCTGTTCCTCTTCTTTTCCTTCCTCGCTGTACCACGACAACCTTAGGCCAACATAGATGCTTCTCTCTCTTTCTCTTTCTCTCTCTCTCATATGCACCCACATTTTGGCTTGTTCTAACATCCTGTTTTCCTATTTTGCCTGCCAGAAGCTGAACATTTTTGTTCTTCCTCTTTCCATTCCTTTATATCGAATCCTAATCTCCCCTAGGCACATGTTTGGCTCACACCTGCTAAGTAAAGGTCATAAACTCAATGTATTCAGAAAAGCCAAACAGAAAAAAACTAATAATAATTTTCAAAATATTACTCCATTAGTATTTTTTAAAAAAGAAAAGAAATACCACTTAAAGCTTTAAAATAGCATCAACCACTAAAAATTACATTGGGACTAATCTCGAAACAAGAACACCTTTACCAAAGAAACATTTATTGGCTCTTTGAACAAATAATCATAGTGGCTGTTAGGTTTATTCCAGGTGGGAACCCAAAAAGAAAGTATAGGACAGAATGTGGTTAATGCAAAACTTAGGCTTGTAAAACAATAGCCACAGGAGTCTGGGGAGTCCCTGGACTTTGTAAATCTAACAGACAGCCGCAGCCAGCATTCCTTCCCCCTCCCTCCCTGATAGAGAGGAAGTTTACCCCTCCCTAGCTCTCCTGATAAGGACGACAGGCCAGAGCTGAAGGATGGATGTGGCCAGGGCAGGGATCCTAGGAGCTGGCTGCTTGAAAAAGAATTACAAACGGCTGTTCTGGCCCACTTACTCGCCCAGGAAAAACCTTCTATAAAACCCAAGGCTCTCCCCTTTTCTCTCGTGGATGCTCTTTGACCTCCATCCATCTGCACCCAGATGCTCAAAATAAACAGCATTTTGGCTGTCTCTTGGCTCCGGACCTAGCAGTGACCATTTCTTAAGTGCCCACTGTGAACACTATACAAGGTATGCTATATTTACAACCTCTAATTTTCAAAAACAATTTTTTTAAAAAAAAGAGAGAGAGAATGAGATGAAGAAACCTCATAATTTAAGTTAATTATATAACTAAGGTTATACTCAAAGTCAAGCAGCTTTTAAATGTAGAGCCAACAACACAAGCAGATCTTTCTCACTCTAAAGTTGAGTATTTTCCACTATAGACTAAAAATATCAAAAAATGTTTAAAGATAGAAAAAAGAGGGAAAGAATCATCCGGTAACATAATCTGCCCAAGAGAACTTTCGATAGTGATAGAAGTGTCCTATATTTGTGCTACCCAACACACTAACCACTAGCCACATGTACACTTAAAGCGTGACTCACATGAATAAAGAACTGAATGTTCAATTTTAGTTAATTTAAAATTAGCCACTGTTTCACTCTACTCTCAACGTGATTCAATATAGTTGATGTCTATGTTCCTCTTCTTAAGTGCAAACCTGTTGCTCAGGGTCTTCCTACATGGGAGAAAGGATACAGAGACACAAGAATAAGAGAAGAATAATGGCCAAACCCATACATATCTCTTGGAAACCACAAATAAACTGCAGTATCTAGAAGACAGACCCTACCATACGACCGAATTACCAGTCTCTGCTTTAGGTGAGAGAGAGTGCGGAAACGGAGCACACAGCTGTAGCTCTCCACAGTTAGATGAGCAAGCTGCTGTCGTGAACGTGGCAAACGTCTACACGTTTGTTTTTTTTCCTTTAACTTTTTTCATAGCAATCTATGCCAGTAAGAAATTTTATTTTTTTGTGTGGTCATATCTACTGAACCCTCATCCTTATTATTTCTGTCTTTAGATGAAATTTTATCTTTGTCTATAGGGTGTGCTCAAGCTACGATACTTCTGGTTCAGGTCGAGAACTGCCCACTCAGAGGCAAAGCTAATGTCAAAGAAGGAGCTGAGAGAGTTAGACCAATTAATAGGTTAAGAGGAGAAAATGAACACAATCAATGCTTCCAAGACAATGATGTACACAGGAAAGGATTAAGAGGCCCTTGGGGCACCTTGAGTGGCCCATGTCTGGAGTAGGTGTCTGAGGCTAACCGTGCCTCCTGCTTCTACCACCAGGGTGAGAGCACCTCCTGCCCCAGGGGTTCCTGTAAGTGCCTGATCTTGCTGTGGCCCTTGGTGTGATACTCAGTCAACGGAGGCCCACTGCAGACAGGCACAGGCTCTGAGTTTACTCCCAGCCACCTCCCTAGGGAGTAGGACTGCAGATAAGTTTGGAATACTATCTGACCATATATATATATATATATATTTACTATCTACACATTTTTTAAAAATTTTTTTAGATTTACCAGTGTCTTAAACCTTTTTTTTTTTTTTTTTGCTCAATATTTCTTTTTCTCACTCCCTTCTGCCTGTTCTTTCTTCAAAATGTTTTGCTTTTGTATCACAGGCTTGACTCCTCCCTTTAGCTCTTTGAAGAGCATGAGCATAGTTCTCTGAAGGTTCCTTCTGCATGTTACTGTTAACTGTGGTTCCCAGACTGTGGCTTCCCTTCTGTGGCCTCTGCTGACTCTCTGTGAGATGTGCATTTCCTAAAATGTCAGTAATTAATTTTTTACTGTTATCGTCTGTTCGGCGGCAATTGTTCTCTGCAAGAATCTCCACTTGTCTGAGGGAGTCTCTCTCCATGGGTCAGTTCAGTGTTGCCTCTGCTAGGGCACTGAGGTTTCACCTATCTTTAAGGTAGTTTCTGGGCTCAGAGCTCCAGCACGCAGTGAGAATTCACACGCACACCCATGCACGGTGCAGACTTGGATTCCAGTTTCTCACGTATTGCACTCATGGTACAGTGCAGACGTCAGCTGCCTCAGCTGATTTCCCAGACCAGAAGACAGAAATGTTCTCCTCCTGTGTCTACTCCCACCCCTCATCTGGCTTTGCACAGCTTCCCTACAAGCATAGGCACAGCCTAGACTTCATCCCCAAGTGGGAACATGTAAGGTATGCTCTAAGGTATGTGTCTGGCTCTGATAACCCCTTGAGCCACCCCTTCGAAGCCAACTGCAAACTCCATTCACTGCTTTAGCACAGAGTTCCCTCTTGTTACTGCCATTGAAGTTCTTTTGAAGCTAAGTTACACAAAACACTTTTGTCATATTTTTATTGAGCATCATCGTTTGGTCAGAGTGTGAGAAGGGCCTTCCTGAGTCAGTTCAAGTACCTTCTTGTCTGACAGTTTCCAGGTCTCCTTTTCATGCTTGTCGTTCTTGTGGCACACAAGCCACCCACCCTGTTGGTGCAGGTAGCCATTGCTTCAGGTAGAGGCTGGAACCCCGCAGAGAATACGGGAATCAATGTTTGTCTTTGCCTTCCAAAATGGGAAAGAGCAATATTTTATTAAATGATTTTATTAATTATAGATAACAGCAAAATAAGGGAACTCCGTCCCCAACTCCACGGGGATGAAGAAGGAGAGAGGAGCAGGAAAGGGCATGGGGGCTGGGGGGACAGGAAAGGCCTTCCTGACTCATCCTGTGTGGTCATTGAGCAGTTGGTTCTCTGGACTTGACAGTGTCTAGACTGATTCTCTCTCTCTCATGGGTCATTTTCACAGGTTCCTTGGATATCCCTCTTCCCCCTTCTGGGCATCTGCCACCTGCTTTCTCACAGGTAATGCACTCTCGGGGTGACCATTGATGACGCTCTCTTTGGCCCCTGGTTCTTGACTGGTCCATTTCCACACAGACTCTCTATTGGGGTTCTAGTTCTCCTCCATATGGTCCTCTCAACGAAGTTCCCTTAAGCTCCTACATTTACATGATGAAAAATATGTTCACTTGACTTATCCTTGGTGATGCAATTTCTTCCCTACTGGTAGCCCCTACTCTGCTACCATACACTATTTCAGCAGCATCTCCATCTCTGGCTCTCTCAGGTGTGGATCAGACACCTGTTCAGTACATCCTCAGGCTGCAGGAGACGCACATCAAGTTCTCTCAATGGTCTCCTTGAGGCCCACCGTCACCAGGATTGACGTGAGATGAGGGGCGGGCATCCGGGGGAGGGGGTGGGAAGGCAACTGAAAGCATAGCTTTCTCCAAAAAAAATTTGTCTTCCACCTCATCTCCAAATTCTACCCTTTCTATGCCTTCAGAATAGGTGAGAGCTTCAGAGTCTTACAACCAGTTTTCAGAAACTCCTCTGCAAATTCTGCATGTGGGAGGTATTTCTCCAAGACGTTTGCTTTTCACCTTCCAAGTGCTGCAGGAGTTGTGAAAGATCTGATGATGCGTGTGGAGGGCAGAGGGAGGTGGTGAAGCGAGCTGAGAGACTCTGGCTGCCATCTCTCTAAATCTGCGATTCTGTACCACTTTCTTAGTACACGACTTTGGGCAAACTGTTTCACTTCTCCAGGCCTGTTTCTTTGGGTGCGAAGTGCTCTGCCTGCTCAGCAGGGTGCTCTGAAACCGTTGAGATGGGGAATGAAGAGCATGCCCTCCACACTCAATAATGATTCTTCTGTCCTCTCCTGCCCCAGAGCCCGTGCCCCTTCCCCACATCCTGGCTCGGTCACCATCCATCACACTAGTCTGGCTCATTGCCCTGGAGTGCAGGGCCCCAGGACCACAGGGGACCTGAACGTGACTTGGGAGAGCAGCGGCCTCCCCAGGGAGCTGGAGCAGAGAGGGACACCAAGACCAGCCCCTGGCCCTTGGACCCCAGCTGTAAGCCTGCCCCTGAGCCAGCCTAACACCAGTCTCACTTGTGTGGTCAGCAACCATGTGGACAAGAAAACTGCCACCGAAGACCTTGAGGACATCTGTTGTACTAAAGAAATCACCCAGCCAGTATTGTGTTTCTAGTTCTGGGGACACTCCTTTCCGAGAAGACTGAGGGTCTGAGGGGTGTTGCTCACCATCCCAGGAAATGTGATATCCCAGCCTTCCCAGTTCCAGGGACCGTACCACGTGGGAAGCTCCAGAGACAGTAAAAGTTGGTTTGTGCCTGAGGAAACTATGGAGGGGGTTTGGGAGGGAGGCATCAGGACTTTTAAGAGGGGAAAAGAACAGGTTTACAAGGACTGATGCTAATCTCTGCTCTGTTCTGAATCTCCCTTGAAGCGCCTTTGAGTGATCACAGAATCATATTTTTAATGAGTGACCTCAAAAGGGAAGCCAGCAACAGAGGAAGAAGACAGAGGGGTGAGCATTTCGCTCATAATATTAAAGGAGGGCTTTCCATGATCAGAGTCAGACAAAAATGGAATGGACTGCTTTGAGACACCCTGAGGTCCCTGCTACCAGCACAGTCACTCGGTGGAGTTTTTACAAAGCACAGGATGGAGTAGGATCCAGGTGGTGAGTTTCCTTCCATTGGGGACATTCTTAGATTCTAGGAAACTCTCTGTGTCAAAACCACGTAGGATTATGCCCAGCCCCAAAGTCCCAGGTACCCAGAACTGTGAGCAGAGCAGTTGAGCCCTGAGCCAGCCCCTGCAGGAAGCACGGCAGCCCCCTGGGTCCAGTCACCCAGAAGCCTCCCTCTCTCTCCCTGCTCCTGACCCTGCAGGGCCTAGAGCTCTATTCTGCTTCCCACTGCTGTGGGCGGTGCTGGCAAAAGGCCTTCTGCTCCTTGATTCCTTGGGAAGGGGAAGTTGAGTTCACCAAGAATAAGTTTCCAGCAAAAGAAGGGAAGTGAGAGCTGCCCAAGCAGCATTGACGAATAGATGGGACTTTATTTCATTTTTTTGTGATTTGTCAAGAATTGTAAATCATAAATGAATGTTGTCTATCTTCTGTCAAGCTTTAAAACATATTTGTTAGCACAGAAATGAGTTATTCTTTAAAGATTTGAAGAAATCCACTATTAATAGGATTTGGCCATTCCTCCCTTGATTGAGAAAATACTTACATGAGTTTTACAATATTTTCTGTGATGGTTTTCTGAGGTCTAAATAGACAAGTATCAATTAATTTTAGTGATGTATATTTTTCTAAAAACTTGTCATTGCATGATGATTTTTAACATGAATAGACATTAATTATATATTATATTCTTGTAGAGTTTTATTGTTGTTTTTGTTTTGCTGTCTCAAATACGGGAGAATCTTGCCGAAAGGCTTAGTGATAAATTAGATGAAGATTCCAACCTTGAGAGCTGTAGAATTCCATTCACCAGTTCAGTTTTTCTTGTTGGGTCTGTTTGCAAACAGTCTGGTTGTTCAGATGATGGGATTGTGATGTATTGAGAGCTGTCCTCTCCCTCCACCTTCTCTGCTAGAACTTGGAAATGAGGGAAATAGCAGTGGGCAGGATTTTTTGGTGGTGTTATTGGTGGTGGTGGGGTTGTGTGTAAATGAAACAAAATACCACACACCTAGAGTACAGGAGAGGTATAGGGATTCCAGCTCACAGACCAGGGTAAGACTTAATCTCACTGTGAACATGATCAAAGAAGAAATGCCAGTCAGAAGGAGGGTTAATCAGAAACGGAGGATAAAGAAAGACGAATGACAGAGATAAATGAAGTGCTTGGTTAGGCTGGCAGGAGAAACCTGTGCCCTGATCAGGTAAGTCTGACCATGGAGATGGAGAGCTCGGACTGCAGAGGCTGGTGAGATCCACGCCAGCAGCACCTGCGCACCCTCCCTGACTCCCGGCTCCCTGAGCAGCCCACTGATCTGAATACTCCAGGATTCCAAGGCTGTGTTAGTCCATTTGGCTACTATAACAAAATACCTTAGACTGGAGAATTTATGTGTAATAGAAATCTATTTCTCACAATTCTGGAGACGGAGAAGTCTAATATCAAGGCACCAGCAGATTCAGTGTCTGGAAAGGGCTTCCTTTCTGCTCCATGGATGTCATCTTCTTGCAGCATCCTCACATGGCAAAATGGCTAAAGGGACTCCACTAAGTCCTCAAGCTATTTTATAAGGGTGCTAATCCCATTCGAGGGACCTAATCACCTCCTAAGGTCACACCTATCGATGCCATTGCATTGGGGATTAAGATATAACATGAATTGTGGAGGAACATGAACATTCAAACCATAGCAAAGCTCTTCAGTGACTATGTGATGAAGGGAAAAGACAGGAACTTTGGAATCATCCAGTGTTGGGTTTAAGGCTTTGTTCTGCCACCAACTAGTTTGGGATGCCAGTTACCAATACCACCACTAATGTAAGAATTAGAAGAAATAATTTTGCAAAGTGCCTCAGACGAAATCTGATTCAATATAGGCTGAAAAGCCCAGGTTTTTTCCTTGTTTTTCCTGCCTTAGGTGGAGTGGGAAGGTCAGCTGGGTGATCACATCTTACACTTCCTGTGGAAGGTGGCCTCTGTGGCTAGCGAGTGCACTAGAGCAGGCTTCCAGGAGTTGAAAGAAGAGACGGGCGGCAGCGGGCAGGTGAGACATGCTCTTTATTGTCAGAGGGATGCAGCAGCGGCAAAAGCATGGCCAAGAACATGGCAAGCACTTATATATGGCTCAGAACAATAGTGGCAATGTGCCATGGAAAGTGTGGTCACAGGGGTTCATGTAGGAGATAACACCTTAGTTACATAAGTGTGTTGACATACGCCTCCCCGGAAGGCCGGCCGAAGACACGCCAGCAATCATTTTAGTCTGACCTAAGAAAACTATTGCCTATACAACTGGATTTCCCTTACACTGCCCCAGGACTGAAGGGAACTGATGCCCAACCATGACCAGTCACATGGGAAACCAGTGCAGCGACTGACACACTGACAGCTTCTGCTCAGCCTGAAAGAGAAGAGGGTCCTCCCCTCCTCCCTCACCCATCAGCAGGCTCCTAGCATTGGCTCACAATGATCAAGCACTTAGCAGAGACCCTATTCAGACCTGTGCTTTCTGACTTCAGCAGTGAAGCAACTGAGCTCATCTGAGCTGTGAGGGGAACCAAGAGACCCAGGAATCTAGGCCACCAGACAAGCCACAGCAGCTCATGGTACCAGAGTCAGCCCATTTCTGTGTAAGTGCTGGGACCCAAACAGGATGCTGCAAGGTGAGGACCCCTAGGGAGGGAAGAAACACCCACACACTGTGGTGGACGCTGCACCAGAGCCTCAGGCAATAAGAGGCTAATGGTGGAGTAAGGAGGTCCCCGACTAGGACCGCAGGCCAGATACAATCGAGGGAGGTCATCATGTCCACCCCTGCCTCCAAGGGAAGCCACGCCAGAGAGACTGTCAGCAGCTTTCGTGTGACGTCTCCTTCTGCTGAGCCTGCATGGAATGGGAGGGCAGCCCAGATCCCCCCACACACAGAGGGTGCTTGTCTCCTTAGCTCTGTTCTCCCACGGCCCCACCACCCTGCTGGGGGAACCCCAAGTCAGTCCTGCAGGAAGATTCATGACTCTAATCCAGGGTATACTGTGTCAGGTGCCTTACATAACATTGAAGGTGTTCAGAAAGATCGGATGTAGGAGAGACCATTTCCAAACCTTCAGGATTCAGACAGCTTCCATGAACAATACCTTGGGAGGAGGCTTTGGACAGGATGGTTAATTCAGCAGGCAGAGGTGAGGGTGAGAAACAGGGAGAGGAAACTGTCATTTCAAGCACAGGGATGCAAGTGAGAAAAGAAGAGGCTGATGCAGGGTATCGAGCCGGCATGACTACAGGGGGCCTGAGGGGCAATATAAGAAGAGGCTGGAGAGGCTAAGTCAGACATTCCCACCAGCTTCACCATCAGAGCCCTCAGCAGCCCTCACCAAGGGGATAGGGGAAACACTGCACATCCGTTCTTACTAACTGCCCCTGTGCCAGGCCAGGGGAAGACCTGAGGCTGTTTTCCTAAGACAATTCCCAAATTTGATCTCTTAGGGTCATTCTCTGAGAAACAGAAGGCTGGGAAGGGCTTCAGATACTGTGAATTTCTCTTTTCACCCCACAGGAAGATAACTTTGGGTCCACGGGCTAAGGCTGAGGCTTAGGTCCAGATTAGCACAGGTGAAAAGGAAGACAGCTTTGGTTGACTTGCATAATGAGCCCTAGACACTCCCCACAACGTGCACACCCATAAACACACACAACCACATTGCTCAACACACCCAAAGGAGGCCTACATGAGATCTGCAAAGGAAGCCTTAGGCCAATCCCTTTGGGAGATTCCACCCACCAATTCTGCCTCCTTTGACTCCAACACCGCTGGTTGAACCCAGGTCCTAACTCCCTCCTCTTCAGCATAGTCAATACCTCTACACAGTTCCCACACCTGGGCTTCTATTCTCAAATTACGAACACTAGCGACACAGCAGAAATGGTAGGGATTTGCCATGGGCACAATCAGACAGGGTCCCCTTGGAATGATTTTGGAGAATAACAGTCAGGAACCTTGTGAATGACAGATGAAGAGCCCTCACCCGGTGGGGGTGAGGATCCTGACAGCGAGGACAGCATGGGGAGGTGCCACAAAAGGTAAGCAGGCCATGAGTACCCACAGAGCTTATGGCCGCAAAGTCAGGCTAACATAGACCAGGGGCAGCTGGAGCTGAACTGCAGCTGGGAGAGGCAGGTGTCTGCAGGCTTGAGGCTCAGAGCACAGGTGTCCCGGTGGTGCCAATTCTCCTGTTGCCTCCAATTAAATGATATTCATGGCCCGGCCTGAGTTATGGACCTCACTATAGACAGTAGCCACAGGCCCATTTTCTTCCACATGTAGTTCACCAAAGCCCTGGAATGCAAGACAGAGGGGTCCTGGAGCAGCTGAGGGATAAAGTGGCCCCAGAGGGACCTGCAGAGCCAGTGCCCATTGCCATGCTCTCCTTACGAAATTCCCCAAATTGCAAAGCATCGCATTGACACCAGCTACAAATTTTTGTTAGTAAATGGTGCTGATTGTCCAGAAATACATAAACAGGCAGCAGGGCCAGAGTGGCAGATGCCTGGGTTTGGAAGCCCAGGGCTGGGCAGTGAGGGACCTGGGAGCATCCCGAATGGCCAGTGGCCCCAGCCATCACCTTGTTCTTACCCACCTGAGACTCCTGCTTCATCAGCTCTTCATAGTGGATGCCACCATCCTCAACTCTGTAGTCCTCCTGCATTCGGGCACCTGAGCCACACACAGAAAATCCTTAAATCTGTGCCTTGGAGACCTGTATCCCTCCCACTGCCATGAACACCAAAGCCGTGGCCACACACACCATCCCATGTACAGGAGAGTCCCCTGGCAGCCACATTCAGGAGAAAGGAGACCAAGTTCTAGTGGAGGAGGGGAGGCATCTGGGCCTGGAAGGAGAAGTGAAACCTGCCTCTTCCTGGTTCCATCTCCTTCTTCTTCCTCTTTCCACATGTGTTCCAAAGGCATAACATAGCTCCGAGGGTCAACATCAAAACCGCAATAGTCCCTACGATGATTGCTGATAGTATAGCCACGTCCGATCCATGTGAATCTGTTTCCCTCATACAAAGAATGAACAAGATTAAGGCAGGAGAGAACTTGAGATACCCATTTCCAAGGGGAGACAGAGGGAGACAGCTGGTGGGGGGCACGAACGGGTCTGGTATAGAGGCTGAAGAGGAAGGACCATGGTAGGTCCACTCATTCAACCAGACACCGAGCCATTGCTTGTGCCAGGGATGCTGAGATGAACAAGACAATGTCCAGGCTCTAAGGTAGCTCATCACAGGAGGGAAGACTGAGAAAATATCAACTGCCAGACAGATGAACCCTGCTGCAACAGAGGTTTGCACCTTGTGCTAGGGCTTCGGGAGGGCCTCCCAGAGGAGGTGTGGGTAGACTCAGTCTTGAGGGAGGAGTAGGAGTTTCCACATATTCAGAGGGGGTCACTCTAGGAATGAGGAACACCATGTTCAGAGAATGGCTATGTCGAATGTCAACCTGGGAGTCGCCAGCACCCCCACTGTGGCAGGGGAGGGGCAGGCAGGGAGGAGGGTCAGAGGGAGGTAGGAGTCTGTGCCCAGAGGACCTTGTGGCCATGCTAAGTGTTAGCTGAGACTCCAGGATGGGATCAGGGGAAAAGGTCACAGGCGGTTTTAAGTGACACTGACACATCAGGCCATCCAGCAGCTCCTGGAGGAAGAGAAGACGGGGCTGCACACAGGGTCCCGGTCATTCATTCATTCCAGGAACACTGGTTGTGAGCAAACTTTGCCAGAAGCTGCCTTGGCACAGACATTCAAAGGAAAACAAGACATGGCCTTGCCCTCAAGGTTGTTCAGTCCACAGAGGAGACAAAGACACAAATCCATCGTTACTGCTCAGTGTGGGGAGGCCACGGACAGCTCCCTAAGGAGGTGGTGCCTGAGGGCGGGACAGGCTACGTCACATGCAGGCCCTGTGCAAAATGGAAACGGGAAGCCCTTGTTCAACCTGATTAACAGCAGAATTTTAAACCAAGACCTTTAAATGTGGGGCCCTGTGCCACTGCCCAGTCTTCACCCCACGAAGCCTGTCTGCCTCAAGGGACTCCTTCAGCAACAGTAAGAGAGGAAGGGAAGGACATGGGACTAGGGACGGCTGACGGGAAAGGACACAGCATGTTCAGAAGCTCCAGAAGCTCAGAATCGTGCAATGGCAGGACACACTCAGGGAACTACAGCCAGCACTCTGGTGTGAAGCGAGTAGGTGAGGGCAGCAATGTGGCCAGAGGAATATCTAAGATCCGAAATCTACAGGGGGTGGCTGGAATCAGGTTCCCACGGATGACACAGACAATGACGCAATCCCACCTGCTTTCCCCAAAGCCCATTCTGGTTGCCCAGTGGATGACAGATGGGGTGGGAGAGCCATGGGAAGGCTGCAGCCTGGACCAGCAGGGACATGGTGGGTGGTTGAGGGAGGAGAGCATGGATGGGAGAGACGGTCAAAGGCAGAAGTGAGGTGATTGGGACTCCCAGGCTTCTGAGTGGGTCACCAGGAGGACACTGATGCTAATACACAAGGCAGGGAGAAAAGCCCAGACCCTCAGGCCCCTGTGCTATCTGAGCTCCAGATGTCCCTTTCCACTCACCTTGGGCACAGATGTCCCCAAGATCTTTGGTGGCAGTTTTCTGGTCCATGTGGTTGCTGACCACACAAGTGAAGCTGGCTTGGGGCTGATTCAGGGGTAGGTTTGCAGCCAGGGTCCAGGAGTCAAGGGCTGGTCCTGGTGTCCCTCTCTGCTCCAGCTCCAGGGGAAGGCCCCTGCTCTCCCAGGTCACATTCAGGTCCCTTGTGGCCCCTGGGGCCCTGCACTCCAGAGTGACGTTGCACCAGCCTAGTGCGATGGATGGTGACTGAGCCAGGATGTGGGGATGGGGCACGGGCTCTGGAGCAGGAGGGGACAAAAGAAAGGAGCCTGCTTTGCAGAGAACATTACACATCGTACTTTCTCCTCATTTTCTCACAGAAGCCATGGCATGCACCCTATAGGGAAAGTGGGTGTGTTTTACAGATAAAACATAGCTTGTCTAAAGCTAAGCACTGAGCAGATGACAATAAGAAAGCGACCCCCGAGTCAGCTCTCTGAGGTTTCACTAGATTCAACAAGTCTGAAAAATCTCCCAAAGGAAACAAAGGCTGGACTCCACCTACTCAAGTCCCATTATTCCTAAGAAATTGGGGTCTTTCCTGGAAGGGGAAGAAATCTAGAGCAGAAGGGCTTGTCCTGGCCCAGGGTCCTTCCCCTGCATCTCCAGCTGAGAGGACACCTAGGACTGCACAGCCCTGTGGTGCAGGACTTCAGGGAGCTCTGAGAGGCCAGAGAAAGCTCCATGCTCCCGAGAGTAGACGCATTGGTGGGACATGCAGTGGCAGCGACAAGGAAATACATCTCCGAGTGTGGTTAGAACATGCCACTGAACTTGAGGTACAGACAGGAAGAGAAGAGTCAGATGTGTAAGCCAGTCTTAGAAAGCACATGGGACCTAACACTGCAAACTCGCTGTCTCCATAGCAGGATATTTCCCTATGCAGATAGGAACTTTAGGGAAAGAAAGTCTTGGGTAAACAAGTGTCCCAAGTAGTGTTGCGTGTGAACATTCTCCTATACCTGTCAAGGCTTTGAGAGCTGGGTTTGTAGAGTGCTGAATGAGTGTGGGGCTGCGGCTGAGAGGAGAGGGGACAGGGAGGACTCGAGATGTGTGGACTTCCAATAGTGGCAGACAGAATAGTGGCCCCAGAGATTTCCACATTCTAGTCCTGGCAACCTGGGAATAGGTTAGGTTACATGGCAAAGGGAATTAAGGTAGCAGATAGAATTAAGGTTGCTAATCGGCTAACATTGAAATAGAGAGATTATTCTGGATTATCCAGATGGGCCCAACGTAATCACAAGAATCTTTAGAAGTGATGGAAGGAGGGAAAGGAAGTGAGAGGGGTTGAGAAGGACTCGACCCACCGTTAATGGCTTTGAAGATGGAGGAAATGTGGCCATGGCCAAGGAAGGCAGATAGTACCCAGCAGGTGACAAAGGCAAGAACATGGATTCTCCCCCGGAGCCTCCAGAAAGGACACAGCCTGCCAACACCTTGATTTTAGCCCAGTGCAATCTGTGTCAGATTTCAGACCCACAGCATGCTGAAATGATACCTTTCTCTTGTTTTAAGCTGCTAATTCTTGGTAATTTGTTCTACAAACAATGGAAAACTACTATAGAAATTAAGTAACATTAGTCCTGAAAATAATGATTAACGTTATTGGAACAATTGCTATTTCACCCAATTTCCATTTCCTTTCCAAAGACACTGAAGTGATTTTCTCCCTGGTATCAATCTCAGCCCTGGTCTCCATCTCTGATGTCCTCACTTGCCCTATTTTCAGGGGAGACAGTAGAGTCTGAAAGCTGTGTGTGAATGGAATCCTGCAACATCGGGCCAGTGTGACAAAGGAGGAGGTAAGCCATGGGCTGGAGGGAGGGGCTGTCACTCACCATAGACAGTAAGGTGGAAAAACTGCATAATTTCTCTTCCTTCCGTTAACCTGGCTTGAGCTCGGTACCGCCCACTGTCCTCAAGGGTCAGGTTCTCAATCTTCAAGGAGGCCAAGCTGGGCACCTGGACCCTCTGCTGGAATTTGTCCTGGAGGCTGAACCAGGTTGGAGCCTGGACGCCTCTCTGGATTCGAAACATGACTCTGTAGTCTGACTCAGGGGTAAAGCTCCAGAAGAGCTCCTCCAGCTCAACTTCCAGAACTGTTCCTTCCTTCTTGGTCACATCAAACAAGACAGACTCTCCTCGGATCCCCTTCAGTGGAACGTGGGCTCCGGAATCCTTAAATGCAGAGCCGTGTGCCCCAGAACTCTCAGTCACAGCGCTGCAGACACCTGGAGCATTGGAAACAGGAAATGGGAGTGTGTTCTCATCAAGAACTAATAAGAGAACCACGGAACTTTTCTTCTTAATCAAACCCATCCAAAATTCTTCTTTCTAGGAAGGCAGCCGAGTACAATGAATTGGAAGTAATTCTGGGATCAAGTCTGGTTCTCGTGGAGTATAACCTTGAACAGGCTAAACTGCCTAACCGTCAGTTTCCTTATTGTCCCAAAATGATAATACAAATTAAATGAGATCGTAGATCAAAAGAACCTAGTACATTTTCTGGCACATGCTAAGTGAATAAATATAGGAGGCAGCTTCTAAAGTGTCTCCCAAAGATCTCTTCCTCCTCCTGTGCACATCAATGCGTAATCCCTTCCCTGGAGTGTGGGCTGCATCTGGTGACTTGCTTCAAGGAACACAACACAGCAAATGGATGGGGTGTTGCTTAGGGATACCAAGTTATGCAAGACTGTGACTTCTGTCTTGCTCACACGCTCTCTCTCTTGCTCACTCTGACAAAACCAGCATGCCTTGCTGTGAGCTGCTCTATGGAGAGGCCTTCAGGATAGGGGACTGGGGGCCACCTTGGACCATACTTTGACTTCCTTCTGTAAGACCCTGAGCCACAAGATCCTGTCGCTCCATAAATTAATATTGCTATATTAGAGATGGAAATGATCTCAAGAATCTTGCAGAACTTTGCCCTGAAGGAATATGTGAATGTGTTAGTTTGCATATCAAAAGCTGCTTCATCTCAGGAGGGCATCTCAAAGGTCAGTAGCAGCTGCTTTCCAAGGTGACACTGCAGTCTCAAACACTTGGTTCTCACCTGCTTTGAAGGACAAAGCAAGGTCTGCATGGAACCATGGGATGAGAGCTGATCAAAGAGTGTCCGTCAGAGAGACAGATACCTGTGGCTAAAAACAATTAGCCCAAGGGACAGTTCCTGCTTGACTTCTGATCACCTGTCTGTCGCGCCCGGATTGTAGAACGGGGGATGGACACAGAAAGAAACACACAGACACACACACAAGACGTACAAGACTGCAGTGAAGAAAATTCCGCCAGTCGCTTTATTATATACTTTTTCTATGTCCAGCAATTACTTCCTGGTACATGACTACCTTGGGCGCCTTGAGGAAAACTCATTTTCATTTTTTTTTTTTTTAATTTTTTTTTTGCCCCGCCCCCCTCATTTTCATTTTTTCCAGATGATTGCTTAAGGGAAGCAGACGTATGCATCCAACGTCTTATCTATTTCTTTATGTAGTTATTGCAGTTAGAGACAGGTCTTCAGAAGTCAAGCAGGAACTGTCCCTTGGGCTAATTGTTTTTAGCCACATGTATCTGTCTCTGCTGGACACTCTTTGATCAGCTCTCATTCCGTGATCCTATG
>CAUYSK010071137.1:0-15621 GCA_963575035.1 Avahi laniger
GGGGAAGAAGAGGGATTCTGCTGAGGGGTATTAAAGGATCACTAGGGAGAATGAATGGGCCAGGAACAGAGATTAACTTGTAAACAGTTCTCTTTCACAGTAACGGGTGGGAGGAAGCCAGAGAGAACTTGAGGCTTCTTCAGCATGTCAACATGCCATATTTGGGGGATATAGGTTTCTGAGCCCCAACACGTTGAAGGGCCAGTTGGTAGAAATGTGAGTGTTACTGGCGATTCTAGCGAGGGCTCAGGAAGAATAGGAGAGTTGTAGAGATCTATAAATACGACCCATCTTAGAGAATACATCTATCATCGTGAACCTAATGTTGGTAGACATATGAATATTAAAGGTGATTCTGGAAAGGTCTCAGATGGAAATGAGGAAGATGTTACCTGAAACTGGAGGAAAGGTGATCCTAGTTATAAAGTGGCAAAGAACCTGGCTGAATCACTGTGATATTATGACATTGATGTACATTGGTTTTCGTCCTGGTTCCTGGCTCATAGCTCCTATAGCCCTTGTTACAGGCTTTTGATATACTGTTGGGACGCTTTAGGCCTCAGAAACAGGCCTCAGGAAACAGAATCCAACCTTCTCCTGCCCCGCTTTCATCTGTTCAAGGCAGGACTCTAATCGGATTGTGGGTCATAAAACTCTCATTGCAGAGAGGGTCCCGCCCCACACACTGGAGGAAAGCTGCACAGAGAGACCAAGAAGAATCGGACAGGACTTGGTGGGTTTATGGAAGCATTTCCCCGAGTTCTAAGAGCCACTCTAGCAAATTGAACCCAAAGAGGGGATCATGGGAACCCCAACTTGAAGCCAGCTAGTCTGGAGGCCTGGACTGGCGACTGGTGCCTGAAGGGGGACGGGGGAGTTTGGGGGATTGAATCCACAACCTGTGGGATCTGACACTATCTCCATGTGGACAGTGTCAGAACTGGATTGGAGGAGACCCGGCTGGTGTCTGCTGCAGAACTGATCGCTGCTTGGTGGGTGGGGAAAAATCCCCACTCATTTGGTCACAGAAGGCTTCTGTGTTGATTGTTGTCCTGTTGAGTGAGAGAATAAGGGAAAGCACGTTGAGTTTGTGTTTTTCTGACACTCAATTGTGTTCTAGTGTTTCGTGAAGAGTAGAAATTGCAAGTGATGAACTTGGATATTTAGCCGTGGAGATTTCTAAGCCCAGTGTTGAAGGTGTGGCCTGGTTTCTCCTTGCTGCTTATATAAAATGTGAGAGGGGGGAGATCAACTGAAGGATTTTTTAAGCAAAAAGGAACCAGAACTTGAAGATTTGAAAAACTGTCAGCCGATTCATATTGCAAACAATGAGAAAGCATCTTCTGGAGAGGATGCCAAGGGTGGGGCTGGACAAGCACTCTCTAATGAGGCAACCCAGAAACCCCGAAGAGAGGTGGGATTTTACCAGCAAAGACACTGCCAGTTTGGACCAAAGGGAACTAGACACAGGATGAAAGGAAGGCTTTCAGAATTCTAGGATTCTATAGACAAGGACAATAGAGCCATTCCTATCCTTCAAGAGAAGGGAAGACTGACCCCAAGGCAATTCAAAAGCAGGCCAGGCTCATTGCCTCAGGGATGGGACGGTGGCAAAGAGCTGAGGGTGTGGGCCACTGCCTAGGGCTGTGGGGTTGACACAGCTGCCCCAGTGGGCCTAGGGGCAGAACAGTCCAGCCAAAGAGGACCATTCTAGAGCTTTAAGGTCTGGTAGAATTTGTCTTGCTAGGTTTTGAACTTCTTGGGACCTGTCACCGCTTTCTTTTCATTTCTCCCTTTTGGAATGGGAGTGTTTATCCTATGCCTGTGCCGCCACTGTATTTTGTCTGGTTTCACAGGATACAGCTGGAGAGGAATTTTGCCTTAGGACGAATCATAATTCAAGTCTCACCCATACTTAATTTAGATGATATTGAGATGAGACTTCAGACTCGGAATTGATGCTGGAGTGAGTTAAGACTTTTGGGGCTACTGGGACAGGGTGGATGGATGTATCTTGCATGTGAGAAGGACATGAATTTTGGAGGCCAGAGGGGAGAATGTTATGGAGTGAATTGTGTCTTCTACAATTCATATGTTGGAACCCTAACCCCCAATGTTACTGCATTTGGAGGCAGAGCCTATAAGGAGGTAATAAAGGTTAAATGAGGTTATAAGGATAGGGCCCTACTCCTATAGGACTTGTATCTTTATAAGAAGAGGAAGAAACACCAAAGCTCTCTCTTTCTGTATACACACAAAGAAGCCATGTAAGGACACAGTGAGAAGGTGGCCGTCTACCAGCCAGAAAGAGAGAATGCACCAGAAACCAACCCTGCTGGCACCTGGATCTTGGACTTCCAGCCTTCAGGACTGTGAGAAAATAAATTTCTGTTGTTTAAGCCACCCAGTCTGTGGTACTTTGTTATGGTAGCAGGAGAAGACTAATAGAGTCCCTGACCACATCAGTGACAAGAACCACACCTTTATTCCCCCTGTGGGCGCCCACGAGTAGGTTCTGACAGACCTCCCTCCCCATCATCTTGAGGCCTGCCTTGCCCTCTCCAACACACAGCATCTTGTGTAGTTGTGCACACCTGGGTTTGGCTCAGTGAAAGCTACAGCTGATGGGAGGTCTGAGGCTGGATTTCTAGAACGAGACTCTGCCAGAAGATGCTGAGGGATCTTAGGCAAGTCACTTCTCTCTGATAATCAGTTCATTCATCCGTAAAATAAAGTGTGCTGCGTCAGGCTCTGGGGTTTGAATCCAGGCTCTGACATTAGCTTTGTGACCTTGGACAAGGTTTGATTTTCTCATCTCTAAAACAGGGATAATACTAGTAGCTACCCCACAGGATTATTGGGCTAATTAAGAGATAATGTATGCAGAGTCTTTTGCACAGATAAAAGGCCAATAAAAGGAAATTCTTTTTCTTGATTAATTGCGTGAGTTAATATATGTAAAGTGCTGAGGATAGCGTCTGGCACTTAAGCCCTATATCAGTCTCAGCTGTCCTGATTTTCTTATTCAGGCAGACGGTAAGTCCTCAATAAATGACGGTCGTTATTAATATTTTTGGGTCTCATCTCCCTCCATTTCCCTCCAAAGCCCTAAGCCCTAACTATCCCCAGTTCTGGTTTTCTCCCCTTGCAGCCCACGGGCTTTCACGCCCCAGTGCGCTTGTCTGGGCTGTTTCCTCTGCCTGGTGCTCCATTTCTCCTCCTCCCAAGCTCAGATGTCTTCTCCTCTGGGATTCCTCGTCTTCACCACCCCCCTCCTCCCAGTCAGAAGGAATGGCTCCCTGATTCGTATCCTGCCAGGAAAACAAGTCCATATAGCACTTAGTTCTTTGTGCCCGGTGGTTCGGTTAACTCTTTCAGACCCTGCGTCCAAGAGCGGCGGCCCCTGGGAGACGCCGCTGAGTGAGTCGCCTCAGAGCGTCACCCAAGGCGTGTGGCACAGTGCGGGACACAATAAACCGGCCTCTGTGCAGAGAAGGGTCCAGTTTAACTCCTAGCAGTCTGAGCCCCCGACCCTCCGCAGGCCGTGTCCAAGGTGAATCCCTGCTCCTCGGGCTCGGATTCTCCCTTCCCCGCCGTCCCTCTCACCTAGGTCGACCAGGCTCCCCAGGGGTCCCGCCGGCTCCTCCCCTGTCCGGTCCTTCTCCCCCGCCCCCCGGCGGGCGCCTCCCCTCCTCCACGCCTGGCGGAGCCCCGCGGGGCTGGGGGCGGAGCGTCTCGGCCCGGGGCCGGGAGCCGGGCGGGGAGGCGCTGGGCGAGCTGGGGGTTCCAGACGCCGCCACCGCCGGGCCGGGGGGCAGGCATGGCAGAAGGCGTGTGAGCGCCAGCGCGAGGGGCCGCCGCCACCATGCCCGGGGGCGCAGGCGCCGCCCGGCTCTGCCTGCTGGCGCTCGCCCTGCAGCTGGTCCGGCCGCGGGCGGCGCGGGAGCCGGGATGGACGACAAGTAAGTGGCCAGGCGCCGAGGGGATGGAGGACAGTGGGCTGAGTGGCTTGGGGACCTGGGAGTCGCTCTGTGGGTCTGGAACGCCAGGACCGCGACCCTTGCTTCCCGCAACTCCACCGGGCCTGCGCCCCCGCCGCCCCCAGCCCGGGAGCCCAGGCTTTGTTCCCACGGGAGGTGGCGGAGGTCGGGGAAACCCAGCGCAGGCAGAAAACAGCCGGTCCTTCCCCTCTCTCTTTCTCCTTCCTCTGTTTTCTGCTTTTCCGCTGCTCTCCCA
Source organism: Avahi laniger (assembly GCA_963575035.1). Classification (NCBI taxonomy): domain Eukaryota; kingdom Metazoa; phylum Chordata; class Mammalia; order Primates; family Indriidae; genus Avahi; species Avahi laniger. Next base: position 4,237 of record CAUYSK010071137.1, read on the forward strand.
GCCTCTCTTCCTCGGTTTTCTCACGGTCCCTCATCTCCGCCCCGCCTGTCTCTCATCTCGGTCTCTGCCGCCCGCTGCACTCGCCAGCCCCGAGCATCCCGAGCGTCCTGCCCTGTGGCCTGGGGAGCAGCCTCCTGGGACCATGCTGGGTGCCAGCCGCACGCCGGTGGGGCAGGGAATAAATGCCCCCGGGAGAGTGTGGTAGCCTTGTGGGGGTAGCTCGCTGGGTATCTCCATCCGTGCACTTCGGACCCTGACCTGGCAGTTCTATTGAAGAGCAAGTCCGACGCACCCATTTTACAGACGGGAAACCGAGGCCCACAAAAGGGAAAGGACTTGCCCATGGCCACGTCATGGATTGAGAACTGCACTGGCACTGGAAACCAGGGCTCTCTTTCCACCCCCACCCAGCGTCCTCCCTCTTTGGGCCTCAGTTTCCCCTTCTGTGAAGCAAAGGGGTCAGACTCAATTCGATGCTTCTCCCTCAGTGCTGCGTGAAGTCTGTTTCTCACAACTAGTTTCCCAGACACCACCCCCTACCCGGCCCCATCCCTTGGGGGCTTTCGGCTGATTTCGCGGAAGGAATGGTCCCGGAGGGCTGTGCCCGGGTTCTGTCATTATGACCCGAGAAAGCTTAGCCCTGGCTGCAACGCTGCAGACGGACTGGGCAGACTCCAGACCGCTGCCTGAGGGATCAGCTGTCAGCGTTTTCAAATAAAGCGCAGGCAGGGGCGGGGGCTGGGAGGGCTGGACCCTCCAGCCGCCTGGAGCCGGGAGGCTGTCCCGGGACAGTGCCTAGCTCCAGGGGCTAGGTGCACAGACTGAACCGCTTTGAGCTATTGTACCGAAAGGGAAACTGAGGCACAGGGTGTTTGAGCCCAGCACGAGGGTCAGTGCTTAGTGCAGGAGAAAAGCACAAAGAAAGGCAAGGAAAGCAAGTTGTTGCTCCAAACACACGCGCCTTCTGTGAGTTCTGAGTCCTGGGAGACCACTTAGGGGGGCAGAGTCGCTGCACGGTCTCTCGAAAATAATGACAAGTGTAAAAGAAATAAAATGATCTACAGCCTCCAAATCCACAGTTGCTATTGATATTTTGGGTTTTTTCTCTCCGGTCTTTGTGTGTTCCCATGAATCTATATTGATAAAATTGGAACCGTACCATATGTGCAGTTCCGTGTCTTGCATTTTTCACTTCACACTATGAACGTTTCCCACATCATTAAATTCTCCAAAAACATGATTTTAATGACTCTATAAATTACATCAAGAGATCGCACAAGTATAATTTTCGGAAAGTTTAAAACATGACTCTCATACAAATGTGGCAAAGATTTATTCAATTCATTAATGAGGCAGCGAACAGGGTGGTAAAGCCGGTTCAAAGGAGCGTCGGAGGAACAGGGGTGATAAAGGCGTTGCAGAAAGAATGTCGAAATCCTGTGGCTGGGATAGATGCAGAAGTGGCGGATGCCCCCACGGAGCAAAACAACCGTAATTCTTGGTTATCTTGCTACTATGCTGTAATCATTTGCATCTCTGTGAGACACAAATCTGTAGATCACATAGAACTTAACAGACCATAGGCCTTTAATCAATAGTAAATAAAAAGACAATGGTACCTTCCCCTAGGGGCCGATTAAGCAGTGCTCCAGTATGACATTGAAAAGACATCCATCCTCCTTGCTCTTTACCCTGTTTCCAAGTTTTGAACAATTTTTTTTTTTTTTAAGATTTACTGTGTTCCTCTATTGTTGAGGCTTTAGACTGCTTTCAGTATGTTTGGCAATCATAAATATCATTGAATTCCTTTACATGTTCTATGAAATTATCATATAATTTTTTGTTGTTGTTGTTTAAAAGATTCTAGACTGAACCTAGTACTGAGGAATGTGTCTTAAAATCCAGAGCCACCAGGGCATGGACCATGCTTGTCTTTTGTCTTCATGAATATTAAGTACTCAGGGTAATACTTGGTACATAGTTAAGTACTGAGAAAATATTTGACAAATAAATGAATGCATTGTTTCTGATTTTTACTAGTCTGATGAAAGTGGTGTTAGTCCTATGAGATTATTTTTTAGGATATATTTTAATGAAAGTGCGTTATGTCAGTCATCTGAAAGGGAAGTTAGTAATCACGCATAATCTCGCCACTCTAACAGGGCAACTGTGGCCATCTTTTTACCACTCTATATACTATGTGATTGATGTGGTTAGTTTAGAAAGAAGAGATTTTGGACTCCTCACCCCCATACCCAGGAGCCCTATGGATTTGGTCTGTCTCAAGACCTAATTTACTTAGGTCTTGGGACATTACCATTTCATTAATGTGGTTTGTAACCAGTGTTTGAGTTCTGCACTGTCTTGAACAAGTCTCTAGTGGTTTCAATTCTCTTTCTTGCAAAAGAGCACTTGTGCTGCCTGCCTCCCAGGGTTGTCATGAGGATGAAGGAGAACTGGGTAGTGAGAGGGATCTGGAGAGTAGGAAGTGAAATACAAATGCAAACTTGCCATTAGGAAGCTCAAGTTACTGTATTGATGCTCCGCAGAGTAGAAGGCAACTTCACTTTGACTGTCTCTAATAAAGCTGTGAGATGGGCAGGTGGGTATCATTGTCTTCATTTCTCCGGGAGGACAATACCCATGGGCATGCCCATACCTTCCGAATATGCCCAGAATCCCACTGCTTCATTCCTCTCCACTGACATCATTCTAGTCTGACCCACCACTGTCTCACCAGGGCTCCTGAAGCTTTCCAGCCTTGCCTTTCTGCTTCAGCTCTCACTCCTACCCCCATCCCCCACCCCACCCCCTTTCTCCACAAGCAGGCAGAGTGATCTTTTTAAACCTAACGCAGATCATATTGCTCTGTGTTTGAAACATCCAGTGCCTTCCAAGTCTATTTATAATAAAATCCAGACACTTTCCATGGCCTCTGCATGACAGAGCCATGGCTGCCTTGCTGACCACATCTCTCACCAATTTCCTCTCTCGTTTACTGGACTCTAGCCACCTCTACCTTCTGCCTGTTCCGTAAAAGACCAAGTCCACTTCTGCTCAGCAGGGCCATTGCACATTCTGATCCCTCTCCCTGGGGCTCTCTCCCCCCAGATCTTAGCATGGTTCCTTCTTCTGGTCCCTCGGTTCTCTATTAAATGCCATCTTTGCTGATCATCCTGTCAAAAACCGGCACCCCCGGGCTAGGTGTCTATTTATTCTGTGACCCTAGCTTATTCTGTCTAGAGTCCTCGGCACTATCTGAGAGTGTTCATTGTCTGTCTCCCACATGTAGAATGTAAACTTTGTGAGTGCAGAGACCTCATTTGTCCTGTTTACTGCTATGTCGCCGTCACCTAGACAGGTGCCCGGCCCACAGTCAGTGCCAAGAGCCTGGAATCCAGCATGAGTTCTTCGAAAGGCCCAGCGAGGACTGCTGTTGCCACAGAAAGTGCGTGCCTGGCTCAGCTAGGTACAGAGGTGTGGGATTCCAATGGTTACGTATTTTTTCTATTGGCAGGAGGAAGTGGGGAAGGCAGCCCCCAGCTACAGCATGAACTAATAATACCTCAGTGGAAAACTTCAGAAAGCCCCATGAGAGAAAAGGTAAGACTTCAAAAGCTCTCATTTTTATTGGCAGGAGTTGATGACTAGAGGTTGGGGCCGCTTAACTTTCTTAGAAGCCTAGTCATCACCGTTAGTTCTGTTTCTGGCCCACTTTTTCCTCTTTGTGTGTCAGCTTTGGATATCACAGATGGGACTTTCCTTCATTGTATGACAAACTTCTAGAACACTTCCAAATGCTATTAGTTGAGGAAATGAAAATTCATATTAATGCTGACACAAGCTAAGTGCAAATGTGTTGGTGTCACAGAAATCACCTACTCTCTATTGGAATTCATTAAATATTGCCATTGTTATTTTTACTCTACATAACACAAGCTTTATTTTATTGATGGGATAATGTACTTGGAGAGAAAAAGGATAATCTAAATTATTTTTAATAAGAGGCAGAATAGGGACCTAGGACGAGGGAGTATGTCTTAAAATCCAGTAGACTCCCCTGGCTAGAACACCAGCAACATGCATAGGCTTTATCAAAGGGATTGGAAACAAGGCAGAAAACATTATCCTGTTTTTGCAGAGAGGACCTGCTCATCTAGGATATTCTTGGTGTTTCTGGTTTTTATAGCTCAAGTGAGACATGAAAGAGCTAGAAAGAAAGATGTGGTTGTGTGCCAGTAACCAGCTGTGCGACTCTCTAGTTTCTAAAGAACTTGAGTTTCCTCATTTATAAAATGGGGCTTAGATGAAATAAAGAGGAAGAGAGCTGGGGAGAGGGATTGGTTCTAAGATCTCTTTTGGTTCAAATGGATTGTGATTTATTGGGCAATATACAAGAGCAAGATTATAGTAGGAAAGAGATGTGTCAGGAAGGACTTCAGACGTTGTGGCTCTTGAGTCTGGAAAGATACGTGGAGAGGAGAAATGCCTGGCATCCTTGAAGTTATGGCTGGAGTGATACAGACGTGTCCCAAAAGGCTCCAACTTGGATTCACCAAGGGAACTTATAGTGAAAATTTCAGGACAAAAGAAAGCAAGTTCCATTTTGTTCTAAAGGTAATAAATGCATGGAACTCATTTCATTGAAAAGTAGGAGAAACTTCAGGAAAAAATAGCTCCAGGAAAAGTCTAGACAAGTTAATGGATGGCCATCCTTGAGCAGATTATTTTTAAAACTTAAGATCTTGGATATTGCAGCCTATCCATTATTGCCTGGGGAATGGATCTGGTACTTTTTGTAGAGGCCTCTTTGTTCCCTCCAGATGTAGGTGCCGGGCATCCTCAGGAAGGGCCTGAGAAACAAATTGGAAGGCCGGATCCTGTCTTTGTCCCCAGCCATTGTCTGCCCAGAATGTGGGTCATTGTATTCTGTAGGAATAGTCAGCACAGTGCCTGGCACCATAAATATCTGTCAAATCAACAAATGAATGAATGTCAGAGAAAGAGAGTGGAAGCTGGATTTTGCTCAGGCCTCTTATTTATGTAATTTGTTCATTCATTAAACATTAATTGAACACTTACTGTATACTAAATATTGTACTAGATCTTAAGGGGGATGCAAATGTAAAGGACAGGTTTCCAATACCCTATGGAGGTGCAGGTCTGTTTAATCTAGCCCTAAGGAAAAAGGACTTTTAACCCTTCCCTAAGGGAAGCATAAATACTGGGTCAGCTCTCTGCACTTCCTAGGAGAAGTGATGGTGCCCCTTCCTAGCACAGACTGGAGTTACTTGAGAAAAGCCAATCAGTAGAGCTGGACAGGGAAGCTTCATGGATCCTAAAATGCAGTTTCATTGTTTTGCTTGAAATGTCCCATGGAGACAAGGAACATCATATTTTAAGTATCAGTGTCTGAACACCTTCCAGAACAGAGAGAATTATTTTTGTATTACTCACATAAAAATAAATATTAGTACTCATGTTGCAGCTTGTGTCTCTTTGGGGGAGAGGTGATAGTGCTTTGATTTGATGGTCACCTACCTCTTGGGTAAGAGAATTGCTAAGCTCTGTTGCTGTGTGCTCGTTCTTAAATGCCCACTTGGAGCTGTGTCCCTGCTATTCAGTGTGATTCTGGGTACTTGCTCCAGAACTCTCCAGAGCAGAGTGGCAAAGGATCACAACCAGAATAGGTGCTGGCAAAGCTGAATCAGGGCATCAGAAACAGAGAAGTGAATCTGTTAGTGAAAGTTATTGGGCAAGCATCTGCCCCAGCTTCCTACTCCCATGGGTTTGAAATGTCCCTTTTTCAGATGAAGTAATAGGATTAATTAGGCAATAGAGTTGCCCAAGAGTCTTTGATGAGAACATTTAGATCTCTTCGGAGTCCTAGGTCACCTGAAAGTCTCAAGAATGTCCAGACCCTGATGGGGTGTGGGATTTGCAGCAAGTAAGAGGAATGTGCTTAGAAGAGGCAGGCCCCCAACCAGAGGTGGCAGCACAGGTGACCCACTTTCTCAGACATGCAAGAACTAAGCTTCGTGGTCAACCTTAAAAGGAGTAGAAGTGCCATTCTAGCAAGGACTTCTGTGGACTGAAAGGGACTTCAAGAATTTATCAGTTCCTTGCTCCTAAGTTAGAGGGCTCCTATTTAAAACATCCCAAAGAATCCATCCTGTTTTAAATATGTAAATATCCTGTTAAATAAATTCCTTAAAAAAAAGTTCAACAGCTCTAAGCTGAATTAATTGTTGAAGGATGGAGGTTTATTATGAGTTGGGTTTTTAAATTTCTTTGACATTTTTCACAGTAATAAGGTAAAAAATTGGAAGTCTTTTGAATTATAAAAGAAATTATAAAAATATGGAAAGATGCATAAAAGAAAATAAAATTAGCCCATGATCCCACTGCCTCAAGTAACTATGGTAACCTTTAATTTTATTTCTTTCTACTTTTTTCCCTTTGCAAAAGTATATTTAAATAAAATTTATAGCGTTATATTTTGAGCCTTTGCGCCTAATGTTTATCGTGTACCCTTTCTCAATAATTTTAAAATGATCTAAAGTTGCTATTTATAATGTCTAGTGTTCTGTCATATGAATGGATCATCATTTATTTAACCATTCTCCTATTTTAGAACATTGATGTTATATTTCATTATTCCTTATTGTAAGTAGTAAGTGTCCTTGTATGCAGACTTTTTCCTGTGCTTCCGTTTGTTCTTTTCGGACAGTCTTATGTTCCTGGCCCAAAGAGTCTAAACATTTTAAAATTCTTGGTCCATACCATCAAATTATTTTTCAGAGAGTTGATATAAATTTAAATTGTCAGTGGTAGGGTGTGAGAGTGCCCATTTCGTGGTATGCTCCACTACATTGTGATTTATAGTTTTAAACAATCTTTGGTACTTTGATTTTTTTCAAGATACCTTATTTTTAAAAATTTTTTTTTGAGGTGGGCAGAAGGTGTTTTACCAGTGTTGTCAAACTTATTTTTCATGCGTGTCAGGCATTTATATATCTTAGGTGATCTCTTCTGGGTGTGTAGCACCTTTGGTCACTAGCAAACTGCTTATGTGTAAAATATATCTACTTTTGGACCTATGAAACCTTAATTCGAGGTGCTCTTGGTTGCCTCTTGTGAGATGATTAGGGGTTTCCAAACCGAGGGCCAAAATAAAATAACCCACTATGAAAAGGATCCCTTGGTATTTTATAAGATAATAGCCAACATTTATTGAAGGCTTCTTGTGTACCAGGAACTGTGATAAATGATTTACATTCATCATGTCACTTAATCCTTACAAGATCCCCATAGGGTTGCCGATCAGTGTCTCCGTATTATAAATGAGGAAACTGAGATGTAGGGAGGCTCAGTAACATGTCCAACTTCATGCAACTGTGGTGTCGGAGCCAGCACTTGAATCCAGATTTGACTCTGCAGGAAATTTATTGTTGAACACCGTGTTTTCCTGTGTTTCCCTTTGCCAGACCACACGTGCACACTTACACCACATTTCAGCTCGGAGTTTCTTTCCGGTGCCTTTTAGGAGAAAACAGATGGGGGAAGGATTTGGACTATTGTGGGATTGAAGTCATTTCATGTTTGGGCTGGAAACGCAATTGACCTTTGCTCGTTTGCTTCCAGTGGGTCAGGGTCTGCGCACTGTGTCAGACCCTGCGCCCAACTCTGGGAGCCTTGGTCACTGCTGTTAGGAACTGACATTCTTTTGTTGTTGCTTTTAGCATCCATTCAAAGCTGAGCTCAGGGTAATGGCTGAGGGCCGAGAACTGATCCTGGACCTGGAGAAGAATGAGTAAGTGGACTCCTCCTTTGTCTAAAATGAAACAATTAATTTCTATGTCAAGGCAGGACGCAGGTGTCGCTGTTTTGGAAGGAAGCAGTTAGTGGAGTGACCTCAAGCTCTCAATCCTTGATTGCTTTGGGGGAGCATCTTGAAAAGACAGAGCTTTTCCGACCTCTTGACTTGCTGTGAAATTACTGGACCGCTGAACGTCTTTCTTGAACTTCCTTAGGCTGCATTTCCGGGGCCTCTTAGAGTTCACTGCAGGCCCACAGGGGTGTGTACATGTGAGGTTAAGGGAGGGGATGGACCGGAGGCCTTGGCAGCCACCTTCCCAGCTCCAGCCCAGTGCATGGCAGGAAGTGCAGGAGAGGAGAGGAAAACAGCAGAGAGGAGTGAGGCAAAGCAGAGTGTGCTGGGATTTGATGCCTCAGACTCTGATTGTTCCATCTGTTCTGGGTCAGCTAAACCTGAGATTTTGCCAGTACGGCCTCTCCTGGCTTCATCTGACCCAGCTCCTTCATCTTCCTGACCTCATTCATCTTGGGTGGTGGCCTGGCTCAGAAATATTTCCACATTGATTTGCCATCAGGCGCTGTTGTATCTTGATTCATGTTATTGGGGAGGTGAATAGAGGTAATGCATGGCTATGTCTGTTGCCCAGTCTTTGGCCATTTCCCATCTGCTTGGCCACTGAAGAGCTCTCCTTACTTGGCCGAGGGACTCTGCAAGCCTTCGGTATTTCCCCACCAACAGTCCCTCTTTCCTTCTGCCACACGGACATTGCAGATAAGGCTACATGGCTTGGAGAGCTGCCTGTCTCCTCTTGGCAGCCTGTGGAACCCCCTGGAAGCCAATGAGTAATCAAATGTATCACTGCCAAGAAAGGAATGAAGAAGGACCTTCCCATATCCAGAAGGATGAGAATGGCTGCTAGGCTTGGGTGGAAAGGGAGAATATGATTTATTCCAAATTTGGGCTTTTAGACACTTGCAAAGGAAGATGAGTGATGTCTCAAGTGTGGATAAGATACGACTCAAGCAGTTTGTGCAGTGATGAGGCTTCATCCACATCTTTCCTCTGCCTCCAGGATAGCATGGCCTTGGAAAGCCAGAAAGATGGGGATTGCAATCATTTTTGCTACTCTCTTTCTGAGAGTAAAACCAGCCTAGGGATGTGTCTCTGATCTCCTGTTTCCCTGGAACAGATCTGACCAGCTGCATCCTTCAGAGGATGCAGGCTCTGCCTGGCCAGGATTTCTCCTTGGGTTATCATCCTTGGGTCCTACAAGAAAAGCCCTTAGAGGGTCTGTTCTTGACTGTGTTCTCTCAGGGGCCTGTTTTAATTTCTCATAGCTCCAGCCTGTTAGCGCTAGCCTAAATGTTCCCTATTGCTACCTGTGTCTAATCTCTCCTGTCCTGCCCCGAGTAGAGCGTATGACCTTCAGCTTCCTCTGGTCAGCCCAAGTGACCATATTGATACCATAGGCAAATCTTTAGATGTTAGACTGACTAAGCAGGGATCCCAGTCCCCATCCTTCTCTATTGTTTGGAACCTTTGCAAGAGACCATAGGAAGCTAGAGCAGGAAGTTGCCCTAGAAAGCACTGAATGAAATGGTCTTAGAAAATACAGAAATTATGGATGCAGAAATTTCGACTCAGAGAGGGATAAGCACTTGTCTAAGGCTGCACAGCAAGTAAACGAGAGAGGTGGGACTAGGATCATTTGTATTTTTAGCTGAAGTCCCAGAATGTGACCCAGGGCAAATTGCTGAATCTTTTGGAAGCTCAGAGTTCTCATGCCTAGAATGAAGATAGTAAGGCCAGCCTCATAGGGCAGTTGTGAGAATGAATGGGGTGAGGTGTTTGAAGTGCTTACAGAACACACGGTGAGTGGTCACGTACTGCTGCGATTTTTATCGTCGCACGCTGAGGTTCCAGAGGAGAGCCCGTGGATGTGGTTCCATTATCTGCCGCTCCAGACCTGCTCTCTCGTTTCACAGTGAGTGCCGTGGGGTTGGACGTGTTCCCGGCCTCCTTGAGTTGGTGGAAGGCGGGAGGTGGGACAAAAATGGAAGCAGCGAAGCCAAGCAATATGACCTCACCTTGTGTCCCTGGGGGACGGTTTCCTGCTATTTTCATCCAGATTGAGCTTTTTGTTTTTGAACATGTGTTAGGGAGCGGAACTCCAACTGCACACGGCTTCCCAGTGTGTTTATTTCCCAAAGCCTGCTCATTCATGGTGCGTGTGAGTCCGGATCCAAAACAGCTTTGGAGTGGGGAGGGGGTGATTTTCTGATTTTTCAAATCACTGTGTTAAAGTTTCTATAGTCTCGTGATATCTGGGGGGAAATGAGGCCCTGTGCTAAGTGATGTGTCAGGCTCCTCAGTCCATTCATTCATTCTTTTCATCTACTGTGCAACATCGCAGGCACCAGTGTAGGGCTTGGAGAAGGCGCTGTGAATAAAAGACTTCTGCCTTTATGGAGCTTATATTCCAGGGGGAAGCAGTAAGCAAGCAAGTGAGTGTATAGTAGGTCAGATGACAAGAGCTAGGCAGGAAACAAAGGAACTTAAGAGCTTGGGGAGAGCAGGGGGTGGGGAGGGAGATGCTGTTTATGAATGGTGGGTGGGGAAGGTCTTGCTGGTAAATTGATATTTGAGTCAAGACCTAAAAGAGGGGAGGGAGAGAGCCAGTGGAGAGCTGGAAGATGACAACTCCAAGGAGAGGGAACGGCCACATTCAAAGGCCCTAATAGGTTATGAAGATTTCCACTCTCTGTACCCTGCCCCACACATTTCCCCATACGTTGAATTCTCAGGCCTCCCAGCAGTGGTGGGCAAGGGCTTCTGGGACTCTGCAGGGAGGGAGAGGACATTTTAAACTGCTTTTTCATCATCCTGAGGTGTCTGGCCTTCTCCCATCAAATCAAAGCCCACGTGCTAATGCAGGGCCCAAAATAGCAGTGAGCAAGCCTTTAATGGAATTCACACATGGAGAGATCACCAAGAATGGTGAGGATGGAGGAGTGCGGGGGATGGGCCAGGAAAAGGGGAGCGCAGCAAGCAGAGCCTCAGCTCAGGCCCCAGACACACCGAGGTGTCTAACAATGGTACAGTGGCAGGCAGCCTTTTTCTCTGCTTTCAAGCAACTCAGGATAAACAGATGAATGACATCCCATAAGAGTCACATGCTCTTTCTCTACTGAGTACAGCTGAAAAACAATGACCTCTTAGGATTAGTGTGAGTGTGGCTTTCACATCTGATAGTCCTGTGTTCAGATCCTGGCTCTGCCACTTAACTAGCTGTATCTTCTTTAAGCCTCAGTTTCCCCCTCAGGAATGTAATCATAGTCCCACATTGTTGAGCCACAGGGAGGATGAAATGAGATGGTGTATGTAAAGAGTTTCACATAGTGCCTGGCTTGTATTCCATGCTTGGTAAAGGGCAGCTATTATTATGTCTTGCTCATTGTTTTTAAATTGCAAACGCAATGCAGGCACATTGTAAAACATGTAGCAATACCAAATAAATACAAGAATGAAAGTCCCCCGCCCGCTGTTAACTATTTGGTGGGCATACC
>CAUYSK010071142.1:0-23808 GCA_963575035.1 Avahi laniger
TTTCCTATTCTCTCAGATAAAATTAGACTTTGAGTTTCTTAGCTTTAACACTGAGTGCTCAAGTATTTATTTTCTACAGAGTAAAATTCCAAAATCACTAAGTTAAATGGGGACATTAGCAATCATTTAATCTAACAAACTAGCTTTATTAATTAGAGTTATTACACTCAGAAAGATAGTAGCTTACCTGAGGTCATAGTAGCTGAGAAAGGATAGAACAAGGTTACCATCTCCTAATCCAGTGCTCTCACCACCATTCAGGCTGCTATAACAAAATACCATAAACTGGGTGGCTCAGCAACAACATTTCTGAGATTTCTAGAAGTCTGAGCTCAAGGCACCTGCAGATCTGGTATCTGATGAGGGCCTGCTTCCTCACAGAGGGTGCCTTGGTGCTGTGTCCTCACTTGGGCCTCTTTTATAAGGGTACTAATCTCATTTATTAGGGTGAACTAATTGTCTCCCAAAGTCCCCACCACCACCTTGGGGGGTAGGATTGCAACACATACATTTTAGGGGAACACAAACATTCAGACCATAGCACCATATTTTTTTTATAAAATGAGGAAAATAACTCCCTATTTGTTTAAGCCACTTCGTAGTCATATTTTCTATTACATACTACCCACAGCATCCCCGGCTGCTTTCTTGTAACATAATCATGAGTGTCCTTGTAATTACTTACGGTTTTTTTCAACTCTAAAGGAAACTATCATAATTCCTAATCAAGTTAACATAATTATTTGAATATGTACACAATAAACCCTGCCCATATGTTACTATAAGGGCAGAATATGGTCATCATTTGTTCTGGATATATAATAGCAAAGAGTCAGCAGTATTGTAGCTAATATTACATAAGACACTGGCAGGAGATTAGCATGTGTGTTGTTAACTTTATTTTCCAGGTTGTTTTTTTTTTTTTTTGTAAAAGGTCAGAAAGTTAAATTACATACTTTAAATTCTGACATAAGAAACCAAATATTTAGTCAGTACTTAAGGTTAAAGTAACTTACACACACAATAACAATGATTAATTATAAGAGTGTCTAAAAATTTTTATCATGATATATTTCACAGCAATTTAAAAATACACATTTTATTTATACTAATACATACCCATTAGTTTAATAAATATTCTAGTTTTACATATTGGTTCAAAAAAGAATTATAAACCTCTTAAAAAATAAAATCTCTATATAGTATAGCATTTATTGAATTGCAAAAGATGAATTTTCATATTTATACATGTGAAATTTTTGGAAACAATACAACAACGAAAAAAATTATAATTCCAACTTCTTGTGCTCTGGAATTAATCTAATGTTTATTCTATGTTCATGCCCCACCATGTCCTACTTCTAGAAGTTCAATAAGAAAGACATGGAAGATACACTGGACAAGCAATTACACAACACAGGTTCTAATGGAAACCTGGTCAAGTCCCTTAGCTTCTCTGGTTCCGTTAATTGATCTGTAGGGTTGGGATAGCCACAGTATCTGTTTACTTAAAAGAAACTGGATTTTAACACTGACTGTAAGGATATTGGTATGCTCCTGAGTAAAAAGGTAAAACTTTCATCTACATCAAAGGGAATTACTCAGACCTAAAAGCTAAATACATAATTAGAGGCTTAAATTGTGCAATGTTTTCCTATCTTCTTCAGAGGCAACCTCAATTATACACTTTATTAGCTTGAGATGTTAAATGAATTCAACTTCATTATTGATAAAAATGCCCTTTAGTTAGAAAAGAAAGAGGGAGGAGGGAGAGAAAAGAAAAAAAATTATATTAACTGAGAGATATTTTACACATAGAAATCTATAATTTCAAATACATCCAACCTCAATGAACACTGAAACGAAGAGATTTTTAACCTTTACAACCACTCTAATACTTTAGCAATTTATATCATAGATAACTACAGAATACTAGATACTCATTTTTGCTGAGCATTGTTTTAAACTTTAAGAGTTAATCAAGAGTTATCAATACAAACTAATATTTCATGCAAAAGTATCACTTATAATATTTTTTCTTATACTAAACTAATTTGCTTAAAAAATTGCTACTGTGTACTGAAAACAGTACTATGCCAAATATGTCCTAAATACACAAGTTTCTAATACATATCACCTAAAAAACACAGAAAAGAATCAACCACATAACAAGGAAGATAATATTCATTTCAATAGCTGCCCTATCAAAAGTTAATTATATTTGAAGGTAAAATATTTTTTGGCAATAATTTTTATTTTATTGACAACTATTAACCGATTTATTTCTAAAGTTCAGACATCCTATTGAAAGCTCTAGAGACTGGAAAACATTTCTAGTCAAGATAATAATTCCATGAAATAGTCTGTTTCATCTTACAGCAAGACAAATTAATACATATTCTAGAGAACTGTGCTATTCAATACAGTAGTCGCTGGTCTCAAGTGACTAAGGAGCATTTAAAATGTGACTAGTCAAAATTAGTAAGATACACGCTGGATTTCAAAGAAATAGTATAAAAGAAGAATATTAGCTATCTCAATTTCTTTACATTGATTACATGTTGAAATGATAACTTTTTGGATATATTGAATTAAATAAAATATATTATTAAAATTAACTTCAGCTATTTATTTTTTTAATGTGGCTGCTAGAAAATTTAAAATTACATATATGGCTTAGATTATGTTTCTATTCTACAGCACTGCTGTAGAATTAGCAGTGCTAATTAGATTCAATTATATGTTAATATCTATCCAAATCCACATTGTTAAATTTTTGTATCATATGGTATTTGAGATAACATATTTAATACATTATCACAAGATTCCTGAGCTTAGAATTATGTACACCTCTACTCTGAAAAACAAAACCAAACAAAACCTGCTGTAATCTTTTTCATCTTCTTTATACTGCAATAAACTTTGGTTAGACATGATACTGCAAAAAGACAAACGGATCTTTTGGGGTGACGGAAATTGCCTTGCAGTGATGGCTGTACAACTCTATAACTATATAAAAAAATCACTGAATTATACACTTAAAATGGGTAAATTGTACATTATGTAAATTATTCCTCAATAAAGCGATTTTTTAAAAAAAAGTACACAGCTAGAGCTCAGTAGATCTAAAGTGCCAACTGTAAACTACACATCAATTTCAGGTGATTCAAACATAATTTTTTAATTCATCATATGACTCAATTTCATAATGAAAATTTTTCCATGAGGGTCATTTTACCTACAGTGGATCCACATTAAACAGTGAATTACATTATCACTTATTGGAGGTATACGTCAATAAGGACAAAGAGAACAGTACAGTAGCAAGAGCTGACAGTTTATTTGGCCTTAGGGGCACCCAGCTCAGGAAATAATAGCCCTTATAGTAATGTATACAGTCTTGTCAAGAGTCCCTTACTCAAGTTGGGCACCCTTGGAATTTCACCATCCTCGACAGAATAATGGAGTATGGGGACCTTCTACTCTATACTAATAAAAGCAAATGAAGGAAAATAGATGAAGTCAAAGTAACATTTAACAATTTCCATAGGAAACTGAAAACTAAACTGCTGCTTTTTCTTTCCCTATTGCAGAAGAAAAAAAGTAGCAGAGAAATCCAGTTATTCAAAAGTTATAGTCAATTTAAAAAAGTATACTGGTAATTAATACACTTTAATTAATAAGACAAAATCTTTTGTGCATTGCTTCTCTCAGATCTTGAGACAATTTTTTCAGACAAAGTATGAGATTATTTATTAATCATGAAACTGTGGTGCTGTCACCTTTTGTTTTTTGAAACCTATCATCTCCAGTAGGAAAAACACAAAAACAAAAAACACCTTCACTTTCCCATACTCATTTGTCAAAATGAGTATAAAGAACTATGATTTACTCTTTCTTTACATTTTAGAAAACACAATAAAGTAAAACACAGATCAAACTTTCATGCACTGAACCACTATATACTTTTGTGCATTTTGTGGCCTAACTCATAAGTATTCCCAGGGCTTACTTTACCCCATATTAACCAAAAAAAAAAGAAAGAAAGAAACAAAGCAGTAGAAATAGTAACACATAAAGAACCGACATTGAACACTGAGATAATTTCAAGATGTGCTCATGGTACACAAACATATAGATACATACAAAGATGTGCCCAGACACACTGAGTTGTCTCGAGTTCTCATTTTAGAAGTAAACTATTAATAGATGGATAGATCAAAAGTCATTTGGAATGTTAAAATCATTTATAAATGTTCACTTAAGGCAGCCACAGGATCAAGGGACCTACTGTAGTCATTCTAATCATTATAAAATGACATCTAGGCATTTGGATAAATCTAAGAATGCATTTGTTCTAGTTCCAGATTGAAGTCATATCATAAATGCAAATGTTTATGATGAAGTTTATAATGCTTTATGAGTTGAATGATACTTTTAAAACTGAAATATATAGAGAACATTCAATGAATTTAACTTTCTAGAGAGAAAATTCTCTATTGGTGGTTACAGGATACCACCAGCCATTTCACACAACCCAGATTATTGCTTAAAAAATAGGTGCCCCCAGTGTATATTTTGCAGTTTTTTGTAATATCATATTCATGCATACAGGTTTTTAGACTCTCAAAATAAATGTACAAATGTGTTTTCAAAGATGCAAAAGAATGCTATCTAGATATCAAAAATAAACTGTATTTGAATTGCACCCGTAGTTACTATGATTCGGTTTTTCAATAAACTTAGTAAAACTGTAGATATCTGTTTTTTTCCTCATTTCTGATCCTTCCAAAACTTACAGCTGTGTAAGTCAATTGACAATGAAGTTCATCTCTATAAAATATAGAGAAGGAAGTGCTTTTTTTGTCCAAGACATTGGCAAACTCACAGAAGATAACAAAAGTAAAACACTAATATTTAATTTCAAAAAAATTAAAATTTTATAAAATGTTTGTAAGCCTCTAAAATAGGTGATTTTAATCTAACAACATGAAGCTTGTGATTTTGCTAGTTTCCAAGCAGCCAAAATATTCATACTGAGGCACTACTTAATTTCTTAAGAGTTTGGGTCAAAGAACTATATCTACTTCTTTATGGATTTCTGTCATATTCTCCATTCCTAGACACACTGCCATAGCCATACCAAACAATGTGCAAATTACTGTCTAAGAAAACTGAAATGCCCTCTTAGATAGGCATTTACTATAGGGATAAAATAAAACATTGTACTACTAAACCAAAAACATGTCAAATTTTTCTATAGGCTATGCAGAAAAGTAGAATCAATGATTTTTACAGGCTCTGCAGAGGAGAGAGAGAGTGGATCCAGGGAATCATAGTACTAAATGTTTGAACATATTAGGTCCTTTATAAAGCTTTTCGTAAATCAACGTAGAAGTTGGCTAGAGTGCTTGCCATGGCTGTATCTACCGCAGACTGAGGAATCATCCCACGCAGATCTGTCTGAATATAACCAGTTAGAAGACTCTGGTTTGGATTGTCTTTGAGGGGAACGCAAAACCAACCACAAGGATGGTTATATCCTCGAACAAATTCTGGTCTCTTTTCACTCCAGTCAAGACTTACCCCTACAAGATAATTTAAAAATAATGCTATTAATAGCAATGACTGACATTTGTCTAAAACTCTCATTAAAAAATATTATTAGAGTTTTTGTTTAAATATTTTTCTTCTGATCCATACAGATGAAAATTAAGCCCCAAGAGTGACTATGGCAGAATCAAAAAAATAATTATCAAGGAGCATTCTGACAGGGAGTTGGTAGATAGGTAATGGGGAAAATTCTAATCCCTTCAGAATAGATGACATCATGTCATCTTGGTAACTCTTCACAAACTACAAATCTTGTGGCAGCCAGGCCTCAAGGTGCCAATAGTCAAATCTATGGTACCATACCTATTCTCCACAGGTGCTATCATATTCAACTTTTGTATTGGCTAGTTAAGAATAAACAAGTAGATGTTTATGTACAACTACCAACTCAAGTACATACTATACTTAAAAAGATATTAATTTATCTATAGTTACATTTTAGAAAACAAGAGCCTTCCAATGGCAGTATTTTTACTTGAAAACAAAAATACAACACAGCTCAAGGGAGGAAAAATATCCTAAAACATAATAAGTCTATTTTTTCTATAATGACCAAGAAGCTGTTTTCTAGGAGTGGCTTAGAAGAAAATCCACTTGCTAGAACCCTTTTTTAGAGGCAGTCACATGATTCACATTTGCTACCTGTCACCCAGAGGATGCTATGTAACTGGGAACAAAAACTTATCTGAAAGACTTCAAAACCCTTTCTGATATTGTTATTTTACTCGCCAGGGATTAGAATTTGCAAAAAAAAAAAAAAATCTTGGTGATCACAAAGTAACTATGAGGGTTAGAAAGAAACACGAAGCCTAAAAAACTGAAATATTTAAACCAAACTGAAAGAAAGTATAAGGATTTGAGATTATTACCACAGGATAAAAGCCCTTCTTTATAGCCCACAGTATAGGAAAAATCAATGAACTCTCTTGGGGAAATTATATTCCAAAGCTGACCAGCGGTAGTGTAACGCATCACACAGCAATTCTGAAATAGAAAAGAGGAAAGACAAGTGCTATGATAGGAAACATATACAAATTCATATATCATAAATGAATCTCTGGAAAAAACTAATATTCATTTAAAAACGTTTTATAATTATAATAATTCTTACAGTGATTCTGACAGGTCTAGATCTCTATTCTAAATCTCACTGCTATTATATGAACATGAAGGGGATATATAATCAATATACAAGTTACCCAGTATCCAAAATTCTAATTAAATACAATCACCTTTTATTCTGTATAATATTCCATATGGAATTAGTGGGTATAGATTGTTTTAGAATGCTTAAGACAAAATCCTTAAGTACTTTGATTATGATATCAAATATCTTAATAAAAAATCAAACATTAATAAATTGATTAATAAAAGTAGAGAGCAAGTCATTTTGGCTACATTAATTCTATAATGCTTAAGGTGGTGTTTTTATCTTTGGTCTTTGATTTTGGCTTAGTATTAATGGAAAAGCTACACACATTAACCTAGAAATCTAAATATGATGGTGGTGTTTTCAAAATTTTAGATGTCAGAGCCTCAACTAAAGTTTTACAATTAAAGATGCTGAAGATTTTCTTAAGCATCAAGGGTAGAATTACTGTGTAAAACAAATTCAGTTCTAACAATCATTAGTTAATGTGAGGAAACTCAAGCTTCTTAAGAGGCAGCATGGGATTCCCCTGTGACATTTTTGCCATGATTACTATTCTCAAAGCAACGAATACAATGAACATAAGTGTGTACAAATGTTCACGCTCACATGCCCCGGCTTACTGTGCATGCTCGCTTGCTCTCTCTCACACTCTCTCTTTCGTTCTCTCTCTCACACACATACACATACACATAATGTGTCTAAAGTATTATTTCTAAACAGATACCTCTTCCAAGTGCTCCAAAATATCCAGTGAAGTCATTAAGCTGTCCCAATCCAAACGACAAGGCCCTGGGCGTATATGGTCTATTACACTATTGACAATGTCATCTATAACACCTTGAGCTTTGTAGCTGGAGAAAAATAATTAAAGTCAAATGCTATTAGAATGAAAACTTCCAGGATGCCCTCATAGTTCAGAGGTAACTTTCAACGTAGGAAGTAAAACTTAATGAAGGTTTTCTTAAAGGGAATAATCCCAACAACTTTTCCAATAAACTAAGTTCTACCGATTATTTTATCAGAATATACCCTTTGTCCTCAAATCTAATAAAAGAATTGAAGGCTTTGTGTCATAATAAGATAAATAAAGGTCCTTTATGTTACAGAGTAGCCAAAAACAGTCTATAGTTTGGTATAATGCTTCTATTTATTTTTATATTATTCTTTCCTCAGTTATTCTCTAATATATCAACACATGCACATTTTTACCCTGACTTTTAAAAGCTTATTTATTAAGAACAGAAGAATAGGCCAATGCAAGAGAACACAAGAAACTGAATCATGAATATAGTGAAACACCAAATTTCAAAAGCGGCATTACATATCAGTGCAAAAAACATGTACAATTCCATAAATCATGCTTAGATTCAAAGTAAACCTTACGAAGAAAATAAACTCCGGGTCTCTACTTCACACTATTCAAAACAATTAATCCCAGATAGATTAAATATCTGTGTAAAATGTAAAACTTTAAAACTTTGAGAAAAATATACAAAGATCTTTGTGACTTTTGTTACCTCGAAATACAGGGGGATTTCTTGAATACATAAAACACAAAAAAAATTACAAATAATACAAAAGATTGTTAAAATTAAAAACATGCACACCACACATGAAAAAATAGTTTTTTAAACTAGCCACAGACTGGGAAAAGATATGTGCAACACAAATAGAAAGATATAGAGTTATTGTAGAGAATATACGCATAATTCCTATAAACCAATGAGAAAAAGACAGTCCAAAGAAAAGATGGGCCAAGAACATGGTAAGACTGACCTGAAATGTCAATAAATATACAAAAGATGCTCAACTTTACCAGTAATCAAGTAAATACTAACAAAGATACAATCTCATTCATGTCCCTCAGATTGGAAAAGATTAAAAACTTAATTACAAGTATTGAATGGAGGGAGATGAGAATTCGAACTGTTACTTCAGAGAGCAAATTGGTAATGTTTAGTAAAGTTGGATGACATACATCCCTAAGATCCAAAGAAAGTCACATGTGTATAAGGACACATGTACCAGGAGATTTATTACAGAATTGTACTCTGTAGTGAAGAATTGACAACAGCCTAAAAATCTTTCAATAGGCAAATTTGTACACATAAATAAACACCGCAGTATACTCATATGGAAGTTAAAGAACAGATTTACATGTAACAATATGGCTAAATATTTGCTTAAAAAAATGAAAGGCAAATTACAAATTGATATACACACACACATACACATGTGAATATAAAAACTATACCAGATAATTCTTTTATTGTTTATAAATATATAAATCTATGGTCAAGGTATGAAATGGGAATAATGTACACAACTTCAGGACAGTAGTTACCTCTGGGGAAGAAAGAAAGTCTATGAAGTAGGAGACTGGCTTTAGCTCTTATCAGTATCTTATTTTTTTTAAGCATCTGAAGCTGTTTAATCATCTAATAAATATCTCAAGCCAAACTTACATTATCTCCCCTATCCTAAATCTGCTCTTCCCTCTTGTGTTCTCTAACTTGAGGTGGGGTGGGGGTAGGTGGTGGTAACACAAATTAATCCTGTCACACAAATTAGAAATTCTGGGATTCAACTTTGACTCTTCTTTTTCTTTTAACCTCATTCCAAATAATCAGACATCACGTGTTTATCAAGATGATTTCCCAAATGTAAGTGCTTAGAACAGTATCTGGCTCTCAATAAATGTTACTTATCATTGCCACCACGACCACTAAGTCTTTTATGTTCATTTGCCCTTTCAGTTGCTGTGCCACTGTCTTAGTTTGGGCATCAGTGTCCAAACACTTCATAGTTCCGATCTCTTTTGATCATGTAACTCTTTAATAATCTAAAAAAAGCCACCAATGTTTCTCACCTTTGTTTATGCCGTAGATACAATTCCCTCTGCCTAGAATATGAAGACTTTCACTCCATAAGAAACACCTATTCTTTCCTTAAGTCCCAGCTCAAATATTAGCTCCTCTATGAAATTTTTTCAGATTTCCAAGTACAGTGCTCCCTTGGCACTTTTTGCACTTTTCAGCCCCCAATGGGAATTTGTTGATCTAAAAGGACTTTCACACTTGCCCATAATGCTTGATCTAACTCCAGTTTTCCTGTCCTTGTCAGAAATATTGAACAACTCATCTTTCTGTAAATGTTATCTTTGGCATTACCGTTCAGAACATTCTGTAATACTAAGAGGGTCCAACAGTTTCATTTTTAAAAATGGCTGAGTCCTAAGTATGTGAATATGCTACTCCAATTACACAAGGTGATTGTCTCCACTGGCTTTAAAAAACAATATATTTTTTCTGGTTATAGGCATAATTCATGTTCAACTGTAAGTAAATACCAAAAAAGGAATAAAAAAAAAATCCATAATACTACTAACTAGAGGTGAATATTTGGTGTTAAGTAAAAACATTTTAATAATAAAAATATATATATAAAATAAACCCACAATTGTGCTATATACAATTTAGTATTCTGCTTCATTCACTTTTCATTATAGTATAAGCGCTTTCTTTCATTATTAAATAATCTTTAAAAATGTGGTTTTTAAAGGCTATATAATATTCTATCATGGATGTGTCATAATTGAATCATTCTCCTGCTATTGGTTATTCAGATTGTATATAATTTTTAATATTATAAATAATAATGTGATGAAAAAAGCAAGTACTTCAATCACTATTATCTTTCTGTTGATTTCTTCAAAATAAATTTTAGAAAATACACTAGAGCACTGAGTAAATGTAGAATATTAGAAGGGTCATGTACACCATACTAAGAAATTCAGACTTTATCAGCCATTTAATATCATCATTATTTATAACCTCCTCACCACTCAGTCCACAAAGGACATGAACATTCTTAAGGCTCTGAATTTACAAGGCCAATTTGCTTTTCAGAAAGTTTAAAATTTTAAAAGCAAAAGCCAAATCTTACTAGCAATGATCATTTACTGATCACGTATACACACATGTGTATACATATATGTATACACACACGTATATATACGCATATGTGTGTACATATATGAAATTTCGCAGTGTCTTAAGAGCTACATAAAACTATAAGAATTTACTCACAGATATCCATTAAATTCTTCTGAGGGCTTTCTCCAAACTGTTACATCTTTCTAGAAAAATGAAAACATCATATGGTAATAATTACATGGGTGGAACTCTAGATATAAAACTGACAATTTTATAAGTCTAGAGCATTTGTCTTTGCATTGAAAAAATGGTAAACTCATTTTCGGAGATACATAAAAGTCATCTATGCCACGAGATGATCCATATTTGAATTGCTTCTATATCCTAAAGTTCTTTACACTGTACTTAAGTTACAGACTTTCAAAAAAGATTTGTAGTAGCATTTCCTGAGACCCAAACACTGTAAGATTCAGCGAGGACACTATCTTGGTGGCCATTATCATTTGCCTTATTCCAATCTCATTTACCATTACTGATGCATTTAGACTACGACATCAGGAACACCAAATATTTCATTCTGAAATTGTTCATACTTTTTTAAAAATTACACAATTCACATTTATTATGACAGTAGACAATGTTACACTGAATTACTCCCTATATTTTCTCCTAATTGTTTTCCAAATAATTCTAAGTATCAGAATAGCTAGAGCACTTAACTAGAAGAGTCCTGGGTTCCAGGGTTGGCTCTGTCAACACTCAGTCATGTTGAGCAAATCATATTGGTAAAAAGGAATATTAACTAGCCACTCTCACAGGCTTGTTGATATATTTGAAACTATTTCAAACTATGCATTACTATACTTCCTTAAATTGATAATAACACATTTTATTTGTTGACATAAGAGGATATTCTTTAGGCTCTAGTAGCTATGAGCCTATTCTCATGCCTAATATCTAAAGACCTAATAAAGGCAGTGCAGGATTACTACTGATAGGTTCCTTCCTTTGTATGACATTAGACCATCAAGTCTATTAGCACAATTATATAACTTGCACATCCATCCAAAGTAGGGTCTCTTATCCATATTTTTTTTATATCATTTGGAAAGTCACTAACCAATTCATTGGGTAGAAGATATATCCCAAATATGAGTAATAAATAATTGAACTAACTTACTGTTTTCTTAGCAACTCGCCATTTATCATCTTCAATGTTATGGTACTGTATGAGAGTGTTTTTAAGTTTAGTCGCAAAAGAAGTAACATCAGGCAGGCCTTCCATTTTGTCTTTCTGTTATAGAGACCAAAATAAGCATTAGCAGATACCACAGTTCGATGCAATAGAACAATGGGTCTCGAATCTGGCTTCACAGTACAATTACCTGGGGGAGCTGTAAAAGATACCTGTATCTGGACTCCACTCCAAATTAACTCATCAGAATCACTAAGAATAGGACCTGGGAGCAAGTTTTTTTTTAACAGCTCCCAAGATAAGTAACATATAACCAGAGATGAGAAACCCACATTTTGAGTTATTAAAATCACCAATACAAAAAAAGGGAAGACAGGAGGAGAGGGGAGTGGTTGTATCTTTCTTATCTATATGCTGCTACTCTCAAATATTTACCTTCAGTCCTCATCTCTCCAATGTGCTTCACAGTTCCAGAGCCTAAGTTGTCATCTCTTGCCTTCCCTGGTTTCTCTCAATTTGCCTCAGTCTTCCTCATTTTAACAATGTACTATTGAAATAGCAATTGAGCCCAGGTTCTGAAGCAAAAATACTTGGGATTACCCTTATCACGAATAAAGAGATTCCTATTCACATCACCATACTCCACTGTCTACAGCATTCTAGTCCCACTACTTTTCCTTCTGTCCCTCAGAAAGGCCAAGCTTGACATTGACTTTGCATCTTTGTACTTGCTATTTCTCTGTCTGAACCTCTAGATCTCAAATCTTAGCATGACTAACAACACTTTGTAATGCCAATTTCGGTTTAAACCTCCTATCCTTAATATAGCTTTCTGCAAGTTACTATTTTATCTTTCTTTCATCTTCTTCATAGTGTTTATCACTACATGATAATAACTTGTTTATTTATTAGAGTACTATTTTGCTCTTTGACCGCCTCATCTTTGACTAACAGTGCAGAGGTCCTTCTCTTATTCACCACTATATCTCCACCACTTAGAACACTGTCTTAATAATATTGTTGAAGTGTTTCTGCTTCAAAACAAGAATTATTTGTTCTCATTTTGTCTTTTTTGGTACCAGGGCACCAATTTCCTAGCACAATTCCTACTTTTCCCTATTCTATCTCTACTCCTTCCTCTCTTCAGTAAAAGGCTAAAGGAGAAAAGAGTTTTGGAGAAAGGTTGCCCATTATAGAACTATCAAATTGCCAAAAAGGGATCAAGAAAGGATCTAAATGAAATCTCAAGCCTCAAACCTCTACGAGAATAAGGCTTCAATTGTCAACTACACCTGTCAAGTAATCAGAATCACCTTTGTTATACTTTGTAATAGTTGCCATTTTTAAATGTTAGATTTCAAGGCCCACTGCCAAATAATCTGATTGAGTGAGTTTGTTCTGGGGTAGGCCCCAGAAATCTAGGTCCTTTAAAAAAGTCTCACTGATGATTCTATTACCTAGCCAGGGTTGAGAACCACTGATCTCAAAACTAAAGGTGACAGAAATAAATCAAGGTTTCTCAGCATTTAAATAGCACTTATTTAAATAGCATTTATTTAAAACTAAAATATATAAGCCATTAAAATTGACAAATACTAAAATTATGTAGAAACATAGGTAAGTATACATTAAAATTCAATAACATAGCATTTAGAATCTATGTATGTGATACAAAATATATAAGAATAGACCATATATGGAAAGTGAATGAGATTGTAGGGTTTCGGAAAATGATACCCCAAAATGAAGGCCTCAGAAGGAGCTGTCTTTGAACTTCTCCTGCCCTCCTGTCTCTGGTCTCTTATTCTCTCCTGAGCTAGCCATAGAAACTAGAATCCCTTATTTCTCAAGATGGTTCATAGAAACCAGTACTCCTTTTCCCCAAAGCCGGCCATAAAACCTAAAAATATTACCCTAACTTCCCCCAGGCATCTTTTTGTGTAAATAATAAAAAATAATCTGACTTACTGTTTGATTATAGGTCATAAGACCCCCATACCAGGGGCAGTCCTGCCCTATCCACAGAAGGAAGGAATGCTGCACAGAGATGCCAAGAAGTAACTCACCAGACAGGTCTCGCTGGGTTTTCCCACTCAGTCCATTAGCGTCAGATCATTAGATCATACCCATTTGTCCAGTCATATTACTACATGGCTGTCCATACTTTGTTGGACCTAAGCGTAAAAATGGACACTTTACCTTGTATCTTTGGGTCCTCATTCTGAAGACTCCAATGTGATGTAAAACAGTGATCAAAGAAATTTGTATGCCTTTTCTCCTGTTAATTTGCCTTTTATCAGTGATTTTCAGTGAACCTTCAAAGGACAAAGGGGAAGTTTTCTCTTGGCCTCAACAAGCTCATTCAAAAAGTCTACCAGTCAGAAATACACTCCATTTCCATTCAAGAGGCTGCCAACTTGATAGCCAGTACAATGACCTTATTCAAGGATATGTCATAAATAGGCACAAGTTCTTACATGGGGAGTGTAAAAGAAATTTAATTTATCTATTACTGGGATCATTATGATTAAACAATTATTCTTAAAATCCAAAGGTCACCTGCCAGGTTCCCGTGGATGGCAGATAAGAGCATTTTTTCAAAACTCTGTGATAAAAATCAAAGATCAAATGGAAAGCTACTATTATCATAAGCAAATATTATCTTCGTGCAAATCCAGCACAGAAAAAGCTACCTAGAAAGCTACCTAGAAACTTAAGATGAAAATCTGAAACTCTAAGGAGCTTGTCTTAGTAATCATTCACTCCTACGGATCAGTATAAAGTTTAAACTCCTTAATATGGCTGACGGGCCCTTTTATGATATGGCTGAGCTTTGCTGCCTAATTTCTATTCTTCTTTCCGAACTCCCCTGAAGACTGGGTTAGCTCCCCCTCCAATATTTTCTCACAGCAACTCTGTACTGTAATTATTCACTTGTTATTTTCTCCCATTTAACTGCAAAATCTTTGAACAAAAGCTTATTCAATGTTATACTTCTTATGTCTAGTATACAGTAGGAACCCAGTGAATGGAAAAGGGAAAAATATACAGACAATAAGCTACTATTCTCACTATGGAAGACCTCAAGATACCTAAGGTATGCCCAATTACACTAATCATCCTAGAGCTTTTGAATAACTAGAACTTTCATTACCGTAATCAAAGACAACAATTTCCCAAGGAGGTAACCATTAACTATTTACCAAGCATCTAGTATATATACCAGGTCCTAGAACTATAGAAAGAGATAGGATCCAGTTTTTACTCTACAAGTTGACTTATTCTACTCTTTAAATAAGATTTAACAATAACAAAAACTAAAACAAAGACTTACATTAATAGCCCTTTAAGGGTAGTGGAGTGGGAAGTAGGAAGAGAACAAAGTGTAAACTCAGAAAGCTTTCTTTTAGTCCAACAAAGTATTTAACCAGGCAGTTAATTCCTGCATGGATTTATTTTCATCAAGATTAAGTTCAAAATGGAAAAACAGTTAGTGTTAAAACAGCTATCTGTGTGTGAACTGAGCATCTCTCAAAATATATTCTAGAGCCAAAGAGGTCGGAGGTGGGGGATGATATTGGGGTTATCAAGGTCTTGGCTCTTTACTAACACAACAGGGCACTTACATTAATTGAAAGGAAAGCACACAATTTGCCTTCCTACAATCTTCCAACTGTGGAGAATTTTAGGAAAATATTTTAAATACCATTCTGAACTCCCTCATACTAATTCAGTCTTTTACTTCCTTTCTTTACCTTTTATCAGGAAATTCTCCACTCTAACACTTACAAGTCAGAGAGAATAGGTACCACTTAACCTTAGCAGAATATACCAGCTCCACATAAAAGATGATATACTCTTGTCAGTCCTATACCCAAATGCTGAGTAATGTCCATGCTTTTGAAGTGATCACTAGTGGTAATACTGGCTGCCATCATAGTGTGGGCAGCCTTCTCAAGTGAAAAATTTTCTTGAGGCCATCTATCAGCACCATAGTCTTGACCAATCCAATTCAAATTATCCTCAATATATGTCACAGTGAAATAAATGGCCCTAAGTACTATTTTAAATATGAAACATAATAAAACATTTTTACTTCTAATAAAAATTGAATGCCATAAAAATCTGTTTTATACCTATGTAGTATAATTAAATCAAAATTCACTTGTTAAAAAACCTCAAGTATCGAATTCTTTCACTTTCCATTGTCCGATTAGTATAGTTTTAACTTATGCGAACAGCTTCGGTCTAACATGCCATAGACTTTCCCCAACATGTCGTATAAACCGAGGTCTTACAATTTAAATTTTCTATCTAACATAAAAATTTCAGCATATACTTGATTTCTGATCAATCTTGAACTGCTAGTTTAATTTTTCTAACGCAGGTACAGTAGTTTCTCACTTTCTGAGACCAGCCATTGAAGGAGCTCACTATTTTAAAGGAACGCAACGTGGAAGCATACTTCTGCAAGGCGGATAATGATCTTGTTTCAAGTGTTCACTTTGGTGTATCAGCTTTATAATAAATGTTGAAACTTTTTATAACACTTAAGGCAATATTTAAATTCTAATGATATCATAGCTTTAATTTTGAGTCCGAGTTAGTGTTCAAACTCCTAAGGCCCCAATATTTCATTTAAAAAAATAATAGCTAACATTTATTGACCACTTACTATGTGATCAGTCCTTCTGGCTGCTTCACATCGTATTACTTCGTTTTATCCTCATAAACAACGTTAAGGGTTTATCTCTATTTTAGAGAAAGGGAAAATAGTAACAGGGAGGTTAAGTCACTTGTCCAAAATCACACACCTAATAAGTGTTTTATTAGACAGAATTCCAAATCAGGGCATTTGACTTCAGAGTCTAAATAAAGGTCTCTCTTGTAAAACTCTGGAAGCTGATAAAAGGCTGGAAGAAACTTTACATAAAAAACCCTGACCGCACTTTGAACTTGTCATATTTGGTCCTGGCTCCTGAACCCAAAAATCTCAGGTAATCTTTCTTGAGTGCAAATTGAAGAAAACAGTTATACTAATTTACCGAGGAATTATATAGATTCATACATTTAGCACTGAACTTGGAAGATAATAGGTACTCAGAAAAGTTTGTCTCCTGTCATCAACATCATCCCCATCAGAGCCTGATGCGAGGGGATGGACCTTGCCTTTGTGCTTCTACTAAGAATCGGGAAGCGCTATGCCCTTCACCGAACACGATGGCAATAAATTTTCACCCAGGCGCGAGAAGGGGGTTATTGCCGCCCCTGCCCCATTTAACAGATGAAGAAACTGAGGCCTGATCGGCGTCCAAGTACTTCAGTTGGTGAGTGCAGGGGAGAGGCGCAGTGCAAGCCTGGGATCCTTCCGTCTCGCCCCTTCCCCTGCCCGGGCCTCAGTTTTCTCTCATCTGTGAGGGCAAGACCCGCCCGGACGCCGGAGCCCGCCACCCTCCACCTCCACCGCGGCCTCCCTCATCCCACCGCCAGGAACAGCTCCAGGAAGACGCACCTGGCAGGGCGCCCCAAACTCCACAGTCGTCCTCTCCCGGGCCGCCTCACTCTCACCGTGGCTCCGTGGCTCTCCCTACCGCTACCTGAGATGAAGCGAGACCTGGAAGCCGCACAGGCTAGCGGAACAAGAATCCGACTCCCACTTTCCGCAACACTGCTTTCTTTAACATCACCCGAAGCAGCAGCCAATGAGCGTCAAGTCACTGCTGTTCGTAGCCAATTGGAAAGCACCAAGCTTTTCGGGGCACGACTAGCCAAACCCCCGCCGGTCCCGCCCCCTCGCCCGACCCCAGCGCACTGTGGGGTGGGGGGAGATGGCCGGAGCAATGTGTGTTGGCTCGGATTGGCTGGCGCGGCAGCGTGTGTAGCACTGATTGGTCACGGGGAAATGGAATGATTCCGCGAGCGTGTGGGCTGGCTGGAGGCGGGCCAGGGTTTTCCTGGGTGTCTAGAGCTGCCGGTGGGTTTGGATCAGGGCGGGGTGTCCTGTGGCAATTAATTGTGAAAAAATTTTGCAAGGCAGTAAACCGATTTTGAGAAATAAAAACACAAGGCGAAGTGAAGGATGACAATGAGGGGTGAGACTGGCCCAAATTCTCGGTTAAGAAGAACCAGGTATCGCGCGGCATCTCTGTTCTTCCCAGGACCAGAAGTCAAGTAAGAAAAGGAGTCCAAGCCGAGGATGATGGGCCCCTTCTGCCTCCCGCTTACTCTGATTCAGAGTTGATAGTGCTGGGAAATAAAACGCATGTAAACAAAGTCACTGCCACTGTGCGAATTGGCCTTTCGCCGAAAGTCTCCCCCATCCCCACCGCAGATAAAAGAGTTCAGAGGACAACCTTAAAAGTAGAGAAGTGGGGATGCGGCAGGTGGATTTAGCAACTGCACAGTGTTCGGGTTCCCATCTTCTTGAAGACGAGCAACATTTCTTATAATGTCTGTGAAGTCATCCATCTGATGGGATGCTTGGCAAACGGTGAATTTATTGCTTTGCCAGAGTAGCTGTGATGCACTGATTAGCCAGACTTGGGTTGTTTGTAACTTATATTGTAGTTTGGGAACCAAGAGTAGGGAGGAATACAATGCAGCACATTAGTCATTTTTGATAGACTTGCAATGAGAATAAATAATGCTCCGTAAATCTTTAAATTGGCCTCACTAAAAGAATCATCAAATACCACTTGCTAGTTATTATTGGCCAATTTTTTTTACCTTATTTCATTGTTTATATGTAAAATGAATAATAATTTGTTTTATCATTTCACATGAGATAATAATGGAAAAGTTCTTTTTGCGTGTTGTAAAGCAACATTCACTTGCTAGTTATAATTGGTCAATTATTGAGGTTCCTTGTCTGGATGAATGGATGGATAGACAGATAATTTGAGATGGTTGAGAAAAAGTACTTTGTATTAAGTTTTACATACTTTATATCTCATTGAATCCTCTTAACAGCCCCCTAAGGTGAGTGTGTTTTACAGCGAGGAGCCCAGACATAGACCTTAAGACAGGTTACTTCATTATTGAGTGGCTGAGCTGGAATTTGGTCAAGGTCTGGTAGACTCTAAAACTGGGGCTCTTAATCCCCACAAAATTCATAATGTGCTTCATAGCTCTTTGTCAGGCACCAGTGCACAGAAGTGGGGACCAGAAATGAAAAGACTTAATCTCTTCCTTGAAGGTTTACACAGCTTAATGATGGTGAGGAACAAGTCCTTATATTTATTTCAGAAAAGTAAAAAAATTGTATCTCTCATTTTTAGTATTCAGTTCTGGGTACATTGCTCAGCAGCTCTGAATATTCTCTCAGAGAATCCTGTGCAACATGTATAACATACATATTTATATAACAAAATTAACTTGACTTTTTCCTTTCTCTTCCTGTGTTTTTTTTTCCCTGGGGCAGGGGGTAGGGTCATTACATCACACTTATGCCCCAGGTGATTTCCTGTCTTCTGTGTAGTCTCTGTTTCTTTTGCTTTTGTTCTTCTCTGTTGCCCTGTTTTTCTTGGTTAGAATGAAATTGAGGTAATTGAAAACCATCCTTTCTCTATCAAAGTGGAATGCTACTGATACTAAAAGTGCAGGTTCAGAAAAAAGAAAATATCTGGCGCTGTTATTGAGAACTTACTGTGGTCCGAGCACAGTCAAAGGCATTTTACATGTATCAACTAGCAATGCTTGATAACAGGCATGCACTGTTAGTATTTTCATTGTACAAATTAGAGAACTGTAGTATGTAGGGTAACAGACAGATCTCCCCTCTAAATAGTTTGAAAATTGGAAAATAAGGTTTCCTTTTAGACATCAAGTATAAAAGAGGCCATATAATGAATTTAACCAACTTTATGGAAAGTTATCCTAATGGGACAAAATAGCTTCCCTGCCAAGCCTTAACTACAATCTAGCTGAATATATTAACACATCTAAAGAAAGAATTTTCAAGAACAAAAACAGAAACATTATCTAAAACACAGAAATATTATATCCACAATTTCTGACCAGGGAGTAATAAATCTAGAAATAAACAAAATAAAAAAATATTTACAAATATCCCCAACTACTTGAAATTTTAGAAAAAAAAATCTGCCCCTCAAGCTCTTAGGTTGAAGAGAAAATCAAACATTATACACTGAAGAATATTAATAAAAATATTTAAAATATTAATATTAATACAAATAAATTAATAGAAATTAAAACCCTATAATTCAAAGCCTATAATTCTATACTTGTAGAACTTAAACTCAGGAAAACTCATGACCTTAATTCAATTTAACAAATATTTATTAAATGCCCTCTACCTGTACCAAGGACTGAGGGAATATTATATTTTAATTGAGAAGTATTTATTTTCAAATAACAGAAACTCAACCTGGATTAAGCCAGAAAAAATTAGAAAAATATAAAAATATCTTATAAAAATTTGCTACTCAATGTGTGGACCACACAGACCAGAAGCATTGGCATCAACTGGGAGCTTATTAGAAATGCAGAATCTCAGGCCCTGACCTACTGAATCAGAATCTACATTCAAAAAGACACTTGGATGATTGTTCTGCACGTGAAATTTTGAGAAGCACTACTGTAGAGCACAAGGGCGTGATTTACAGCCAAGCCTTAAAAAGATAGAAACCAGAACTTAAAAGTCACCAAGAACTGAGACTGCACAAATTTATACATTTAAGATATGTGCACTTCATGTGTGTAAGTTAAACCTCAACTAAAAAGAAAAAAAATCAATCAACCAATAAGTTAGGAAAAATCAGAAGGAATGAATTAACAAATACACAAGCAGAAAAAAAAGTTGGGAAATATTGGAAAGCTAAGGAACAATAGAATTAATTTTATAAATACATAACATGATTTTTTTTGGTGAGGAGTGGTTTGAGCATAATAAAATAGATAAATAAACAGCAAGTGTGATAAAGAAGAAAAAAGGCAAAAAGAAAACAAAAAGTCAAGTAATTCTGACTAAGAAGGGAAGGAATCATAAGTAAAGAGTAAATTAAAATAGTAAGTCTTTGTTAATTGATAAATTAAATCCAGGTGAAATGGATACTACTTCTAAGGAAATATAAATTATCAAAATTGACCCAAGAAGAATTTGAAAGAGAAAGCCTAATAAACTCTTAAAAATAACAACTTTGAGACTATTATAAAAAAACTACCACTCAGAAAAGGACCAGAAGATTTCACATAATAATTTTCAACTCCTAAAGAAACTGTAATTCTGCTGCTATTAAAATTGTTTTTAGATTTTAAAAAAAATCTATTCTTTCATAAATTGAGTATTTTGCATTGCTCTTATACATAAATATGACTACTCAAAATGTGGACCACAGTGGACACTTAAAAATCTTAGCTATTTCTCTTCCCATAAAGGTGGTAACTGGTATCAGACTTACCTTCCTACCTCTTAATCTAAATGTATGAAATAACTGTTTTCAGACATTGAGAAACAAGCAACACAAGGGTCTGGTCACTGAAGAAAGGAAACAAACGAATACCTATATATCTGAACCAGGCAGCGCTTGAAATGTGTTAATCATTGAAGCTTTGCCAAATGTTCAAATGGGGGGAAAAATGAATCTCTTGCTGTCCTTGAAACTAAGGAGAAATGCTCAGCTCGGGGAAATACACCTCGCCTCCAGAGCTCAAGGACTAGGACTAAATAGACAGTTTATAACTGGACACAGGCCTAGAATAAAAAGTGAAAAATCTTTATTTTTTGAAATAGTATTAATACTTTAATGTTAGACTAGTAAATATGCTTTTGACAAGCCAAATAGGACAGAGATAGATGACACAGGAGTAAGAGTTAGGGTGAGGACAAAAGACACATATAAAGCAAATAGGATGCAAGCTGGATTTCAGCCACTAAAAAGGCAACTTAGATTCAGTCAGAATCTATATCCTGCCTTTTTCTCCTTGGGCATCAAAGGTATCTGGAGAGTAATCAGAGGCCTGGGAGAGACTGCAGAGGTGAAGTCCCACCCACCAAGTAGCAAAGAGGGGCAATTTACTGTCCAAAATCAAGAGATAACATCCTGGAGAAAATTCTAGAAAGGACTGAAAATCCCTATTAGGCCTAATATTGAAACCAAGATGAAATTTACTTGGTGGGGATTTCCCCAGCAAACTGAGAAAGGGATTTGGGCATGAGAACTTGACAAGCTGCCATTCCAATTTACATTCTCTCTTAGGTTCTATAAGAGGGCCCAGTTTTTCTTCTGCCTGATTCAGTTCTACTACACCCATTGTAGTCTCTCTTTCCTTGTTCTTAAGCAGCTTTGTCACACTCCCAGAAGCCAGACCAGAGGATCAGGATTCTGCTGATGCACTGAGGAGCAAGTTCAGGGATCCAAACAGGACAACAATTGTTTTGGAAGGTCCAAGATCCATTCCCCTTTATTTTGTTAACAGCAGGCCAATTCCCCTATGGGAACCACTATTTTCCCAACTACAATTCCCAGTGAGTTGGGTGGGCTGACTGCTCTCTCATGTCCAGGGCTAAGCACAAGACCCAGGTGTAGCTACTCAGCGCATCACAACTACTCTGGCAAAGGAATAAATTCACCAGTGGTCAGATGACCCATTGGTTCAATGAGTTTCACTCCCTGAGCTATTTCTGTCACTGTTAAGAAAGTAAAGTCATCTTTCTGATGGAAGTGCTGACCAAAAGTGTGAAACAAGCCTGAAACTTCTGGAAACTGCCACCCTGTCTCATTCAACACTTTCTTTCTTAGTTTTGTTGAGCAATATCCTGGGGCTAAGTGAAAAAAGGGAGGAGGCGGGGTTTTGGGAGGAGACATCTTAGCTAATACAGGAAGGAAGACCTGAAATTTTTTATCTGTGAGTATGAGAAGATAAGGACAGTGTCTACATTCCTGGACAGCTCCTACACCTGCTTGGAGCAACTTTTTGGGTATAGTCATTTATTCACATATCAGGAGAATACATATATGAGAACTATTACTTTTGTTGTCATAAGTATCTCAAATACTCAAGGCTGTGTTTAATCCAGTTTCTATAGGACAAGCTTTCTTTTCTACATTCAGCTTTCATGAAATTCTTCTAGATCTCCTCGATATGCTTTTTTCATCCTTTTGAATGGGTTTCTGGTTTCTGTTCCTTGTAATCAATCCTTGACTCTCATAGAATATAAGACTTGGCTCATCTTTTCAAAGAGGTTTTTCCATACTTACGCAAATGAACTAATATCAACTATGGTGTTAACTACATACTCTTGTTAATGAATATGGCAGAGATTGATGTAGGGGAAGAGAGTCTATGAAACCTTCAGATCCACAAATATTCACAGAATCCCTGCCACATTGTATATACTGTGCCAGGCACTAATTCATTTTCCTTTGCCAAGACTTTGGTCAAATTACGTACTGTAACTGAGCCTTAGTTTCATCACCTATAATTTGTAAATAAGAATATCTTCTTTGCAGGATTGTTGTAAGTGTTCAAGACAGTGGCTGCAGAGAGGCTGGCACAGTTTTTGGCACTGAGTGAGCACAAAGAAAATGGTAATGGGAGCCGGGCAGGGACAATTATAAAAACAGGAGTGAGGCTGTATAGCGAAGGTCCCCAAAGCTCCCATACATCTATCTGCACCAGGAGAGGAATTTAAACATACAGATTTCAAGGTCCTATTCTAGAATTACTAAATCAGAATCATAGATTCAAAACAGAGCGTGAGGGTCTAAGGAATATGAATTCTAAGAAGTTTCCCTGGGTGATGCTATATGAATAGCTAGCCTAAGACCAGTCTGACTAGTTTTAAAGAACCACCAGAAAAGAAAAGGAAGCAAGGCTTGTGAGAGAAGTGAGTAGGCCAGAGGAACAGGCAACTGTAAGGAATCAGTGGGCCAAATACTGAATTATCCATG
>CAUYSK010071143.1:0-43737 GCA_963575035.1 Avahi laniger
AGAAGAAAGAGCTAAAAGCATGGAAAACCTATTTGAGGAAAACTTCCCTGATATTATCAGAAATTCAGACATACAGATACAATCATTGAACACCAGGAAGATTCACGGCAAATAGGTCTTCTCCAAGACACATACTAATCAACGTGGCCAAAGTTAAAATGAAGGAGACAATTCTGCCAGCAGCAAGACAAAAGCATTAAATAACCTACAAAAGAAAACCTATCAGTCTAACTACAGATCTTTCAGCAGAAACTTTACAAGCCAGAAGGGATTGGGGCCCCATTTTTAATCAACTTAAATAGAACAATTTCCAGCCCAGAATGTTGTATCCTGCAAAACTAAGTTTCACAATTGATGGAAAAATTAAGTCTTTTCCAGACAAGCAAATACTGAGGAGATTTGCCATGACGAGACCTGCCCTGCACAAAATACTCAGAACAGTACTATACACAAATCAGCACAACAAATACCCATCAGTGTAAATTCACCTAAAAAAATCACACCAAACTCACAACTCATAAAACAATAGAAAAAGAAATAAAACAAAGCAATAAGGGACTATCCAACAGGATGAACAGACCAACATCCCATATATCAATGCTATCAATTAATGTCAACAGGCTGAATGATCTTCTCAAAAGATAGGCCAGCTTAATGGATGAGAAAACACAACCAAAGTATCTGCTGTCTTCATGAAACATATTTAAACAACAAGGACACACAGACTCAATGTGATAGGATGGGAAAAAATATGCTGCACAAGTGGAAATCAAAAGAGACTGAGTGTAGCCATTCGCATATCAGATAAAATTGACTTTAAGTCAACAAAGGTAAAGACAGACAAAAAGGGTCATTATATAATGGTAAAAAGAGCAATTCAACAAGAAGACATAACAATCCTAAATATATATGCACCCAACACTGGAACTTCCAGATACATAAAGCAAATTTTACTAGAGCTAAAGCTAAGCAAAAAAATAAATAGCACCACTGTAATTTCCAGGGACCTCAACATCCCACTGTCAGAGCTCAACAAATCATCAAAGCATAAAATAAATAAGGAGACAATGGACTTAACCAAACTCTTAAGCAAATGAATCTAACAGACATTTATAGAACATTCTACCCAAAAACTACAGAGTACACATTCTTCTCAGCAGCACATGGGACATTCTCTAAGACTGATCATATCTTAGCCACAAAACAGGTCCAAACAAATTCAAAAAAATAGAAATCATACCATGTACCTTCTCAGACTACAGGAGAAAACTAGAAATCAATCATAAGAGAAACACTCAAACCTACACAAAGTCATGGAAATTAAACAACCTGCTGCTAAATAATTATTGGGTCAAGAATGAAATTGAGATGGAAATCAAAAAATTCTTCAAACTGAATGACAAAGGGGACATAAGCTATCAAAATCTACAGGACACAGCAAAAGTATTCCTTAGGGGAAAATTCATATCCTTAAATGAGTACAGCAAAAAGAAAAATCACAAATTAACAACTTAAGGTCACACCTAAAGGAACTAGAAAAGGAAGAGCAAACCAAATCTGAAGCTAGCAGAAGAAAAGTGATAATGAAAGTCAGAGCAGAACTAAATGAACTGGAAAACAAACAAACAAACAAAATACAAAGGATTACCAAGACAAAAAGTTGATTCTTTGAAAAGGTAAACAAAATTGACAGACCTGTTGCTAGATTAACCAAGAACAGAAAAGCAAGGACCCAAATAAGTTCAATCAGAAATGAAAAAAGTGACATTATAACTGATATCATAGAAATATAAAATATCATCCATGAATATTATGTAAATCTCTAGACACATAAACTAGAGAATGTAGAGGAAATGGAAAAGTTCCTGGAAACACACAACATCCCAGTTTCAACCAGAAAGAAACAGAAATCCTGAACAGACCAATAATGAACAGTGAGATCAAAACAGTAATAATAAAAAAAAAACCTTCCACTCCCAAAAAAGCCCAGACCAGATGGATTCACAGTCAAATTATATCAGACCTACAAAGAAGACCTGGTACTCACAGTACAGAAATTATTCTATAATATTCAGAAGGAAGGAATCCTCCCCATCTCATTCTACAAAGCCAGTATCACCTTGATACCAAAGCCAGGAAAGGACACAACAAGAAAACTACAGATCAATATCCCTTAGGAATATAGATGCAAAAATACTCAATAAAATACTAGCAAAACAAATTCAATAGCACATCAAAAAAATAATCAACCAGAACCAAGTGGACCTCATCCCAGGGATACAAGGATGGTTCAACATACATAAATCAATAAAATATGATTCACCACATAAACAAAAGCAAAAACAAAGACCATATGATCATCTCAATAAATGTAGAAAAAACATTCAACAAAATCCAGAACCCTTTCATGATAAAAGCCCTCATCAAACCAGGGACAAAAGGAACATATCCCAGAACTGTAAAAGCACATATGGCAAGCCCACAGCCAATGTCATGCTGAATGGAGAAAAGCTGAAAGCATTTCTCCTGAGAACTGGAACAAGACAAGGATGCCCACTGTCACCATTTCTATTCACAGAAATGTTTTGGAAGTCCTAGCAAGAGCAATTCAGCAACAGAAGAATATGAAGAGTATCCAAAAGGGGAAAGAAAAGGACAAACTATCACTCTTCATTGATGATATGATTTTGCATCTAGAAAAGCTAGAAAACCCCAAAGATTCTGCTAAGAGTCTCCTGGAATTGATAAATAAATTCAGCAAAGTCTGAGGATACAATATCAGTAACATTTCAATATACTAATAACAGTCAAGCCTAGAGTCGAATCAAAGACTCAATATCATTCACAATAGCTACAAAGGAAATAAAATATGTAGTAATATACTTAACCAAGGAAGTAAAAGATCTCTACCAGGAGAACTACAAAATTCTGAGGAAAGAAATCACAGAGGATACAAACAAATGGAAAAACATATTGTGTTCATGGGTAGGCAGAATCAACATTGTTAAAATGTTCTTACTACCCAAAGTGATTTACAAATTCAATGTAATTCCCATCAAATTACCAAAGTCATACTTCAAAGATCTAGATAAAATAATTCTACACTTCATTTGGAACCAGAAAAGAGCCCAAATAGCCACAGCAATCTTTAGCAAAAAGAACAAATCTGGAGGCATTACATTACCAGACTTCCAACCATACTACAAGGTTATAGTAACCAAAACAGCATGGTATTGGTACAAAAATAGAGACATAGAGTTAGGGAACAGAACAAAGAATCCAGATATAAAACCATTTATCTACAAGCAACTGATCTTTGACAAAGCAGACAACAACATACACTGGGGAAAAGATGCTCTATTCAATAAATGGCACTGGGAAAATTGGATAGCCACATGCAGAAGAACAAAACAGGACCCCTACCTCTCACGATTCACAAAAATTAATTCAAGATGGATAAAAGACTTAGATCTAAGGCATGAATCCATAATAATTCTAGAGGAAAATGTAGGAAAAAATACTCTAGATTTTGGCTTAGGTAAAGAATTTATGACTAAGACCCCAATGGCAATCATGGCGATGACAAAAATGAATAAATGGGATTTGATTAAACTAAAAAAGCTTCTTCACAGCTAAGGAAACAATCAACAGAGCAAATACACAACCTACAGAATGGGAGAAAGTATTCACAAGCTACACATCTGATAAAGAGCTA
This sequence comes from Avahi laniger, assembly GCA_963575035.1. Taxonomy (NCBI): domain Eukaryota; kingdom Metazoa; phylum Chordata; class Mammalia; order Primates; family Indriidae; genus Avahi; species Avahi laniger. The sequence continues at coordinate 3,716 of CAUYSK010071143.1, forward strand.
ATAACAAGAATTTACAAAGAACTCAAACAAATCACCAAGAAAAAAACAAACAATCCTTTTAAAAAGTAGGCAAAAGACATGAACAGAAGCTTTTCAAAAGAAGAAAGACAAATGGCCAATAAACGTATGAAAAAATGTTCAATATCACTAATCATCAGGTAAATGCAATTTAAAACCACAATGAGATATCACCTTACCCCAGTCAGAATGGCTTTTATTAAAAAGTCCAAAAATAATAGATGCTGGTGTGGATGCAGAGAGAAAGGAATACTCATTTACTGTTGGTGGGACTTCAAATTCGTACACCCTCTATGGAAAATAGTATGGAGTAGACCTATTAAAAGTAGACCTATCATTTGATCCAACAATCCCACTATTGGGTATTCACCCAAAGAAAAAGAAGACTTTTCATCAAAAAGATGCCTGCACTTGAATGTTTATCGCAGCACAATTTACAATTGCAAAGATGTGGAATCAACCCAAGTGTCCATCAATTTATGAGTGAATTAATAAAGTGTGGTATATGTATACCATGGAGTACTACTCAGCCATAAAAAAGATGAATTAATACCTTTTGTAACAATCTGGAGGGAACTGGAGACCATTCTGCTAAGTGAAGTATCTCCAAGAATGGAAAAACAAACATCACATCTACTGACTATTAAATTGGAACTAATCGATGTGCACACATGTGCAGGGAGGGAAGTAAAACTCAGTGGAAATCAACCAGGGGGAGGAAGGAAGAGAGGAGGGGGAAAAAACCTACCTAACGGGTACTATGAACACTATTTAGATAATGGACACACCTATAGCTGGGCCTCAAGGATTACAAAAGTGATCCATGGAACCTAAAACATTTGTACTCCCTTAATATTTTGAAATTTTAAAAAATGGAAATAATGAAAAAAAAATTTTACATAAAAAAAGGAAGAAACAAGTCACTTTCTCGTGGCCTCTCCATGGATGCTCCTGAGACCACAGTCTGTGCTAACCCATAGCCAGCACCACTGGCATCCTTTAGAGAGAGTCACCTTTCCCTGACCCTAGTGTATTGGACTTGCCCCTTTGGAGATAGCTCAGCATCTAGCCCTCACAATAGTCAGGGAAAATGACCACCGTGTGTGGAGTTGGTGCAATGCCTTTCCCACCGTGAAAGCCAAGGTGGACGATTCTCCATTTGCTGGCATGGGCCTGGGCTTGGGCCTGGCTAATCACAGCTTTTCTCAGGACTGAATCTGGAGCAGACCGTGCCATCCAGCAGCAGCAGATGGCATCCTGTGGAGGCTGTTGCGGCTGCTGTTGAAAAGATCATGGTTGTCGCTCAGCTTCTTGGCCTTCCTGATTGCCTTGGTTTCCACTGTCATCCACCAGCCTTCCTTCAGTGAGGTGAGTGACCCCCAATGAAGTCCTTTGTTTAAGGTACTAAAAAAAGGTGGGTTCTATTGTCTATAACCAAGAACCTGGACTGATACACCTACCATCTTCCACACTCTCCTTTGATAGAGGCTGATAGCTCCAGTTAAGTTGTCTGAACCTTAAAGTTAGCAGAAATGCCTGCTTTTAAGATTTATAACTGAGGAGTAGGTAGCCTGCTGCATTTGTCAGTTCTCCCCGTTTAGCCTCTAATCTCATTTTGCTGGCAACGGACATTCATTTTCCCCTTCTCTGTCTTTCTCTCCTTTTTTTTTTTTTTGCATCTGCTCTTACTGTTTCAAATTTGAGAGTGGCACTAATAGTCACTGTTTAAGGTTTTTTTGTTCAGTGTAAAAAAGTCACTGGCTTCCCTTTTACAGACTTAAAAAGGTGCTTGGTAGATGACAAGACACTTTACCTACACAGTGAGTAGAGTCATAAATTTACGCTGGGTTAACTGTCTAAGTATTCCAATACTTCAACAATGCCCAGATGGAAAGGACAGTTACAGAATACTGAAATGGACAGAAACCTGTATCTTTAAAATCCTACAAGTTACTGCTTTAAAAAATTACTGAGCATTTGCGACATTGTGATTCATTCGCTTTTTGGGCAGTTTGAGAAACCCATTGACTCCCATGTTAGATTCTTAGCCCATCTCTCATCTGTATTCATTTGGCCCATCTCTAGGCCTTTCTAGCAATGTGAAAATAAACTCTGTTGACAACTCGCCAGCACCCCTGCTCAGCACTCTTTTGGAGGCAAATGTACTCACTTACTTACTCCGTGGTCATTCCCAGGTCCTTTTGTTCTCTTCAGCTACTCAAAGCTCCTTTTCTCATCCCTTGCATACTTTCAAAGTGCTATAATTTTTTCTTATCTCAAAATATATGGAGAAATTGCAATTTTTATTTATATAAAAAATATCTGAAAGTATTTTTTAAAATAATAAATATTTGCAAGAAAAATGCCTGCAGTTATTTCTCTGTGCTTTGGGGGAAACATTAGGGATGGGGGCAACACTACCCAGCTGTGTTACTTGGATTGTAGACTTCCTTGAAAAGTCTTCACATTTTCTTCTGTCTCCTATTTTCTGTTCTTTGTCTTTTTACTCTGTGTTTTGGGAGATTACCTAAACTTGATTTTCTCACCCTTCTACTGAATTTTACTTTTGCTCTTGCATTAAAAAAAATTTTTTAAGGAGCTAACTTTGTCCTTTGATTTTATCTTCTCTTCTTTTTAAAAAGTAGTGTCCTGTTCTGGAGTTTTTAAATTCAGAGATTCTTTATTTTATCCCACATGCTACTTCCGTGGAATTTTTAAACCCTAGTTTCAACTCCAGCTGCCAAAAGTTTGCAGGAAGACAATCTAGCTAATGCAGTGACTGATGGTCATATTTTCTGACCTCATGGGAATGTATAACCCGACAGGATAAATGAAGCCTATTGAGCCACTTCCTCAGATGGACACCATTAAATTTGACCTTAGGACTAGAGAAACAAAGCCATCTGGGCCACAAGTTTATCACTCTTTGAAGCAACATTTTTGTAATGTACTAAAAAATGCAGCACTCAAATTTTTGCTGCAGTAAGAACTCCAAGTCAGGATAAAGCTTTGGACAGCTTCTGGTAGTTATCCATCCAATCCCTACTGTAAACCCCACATCAGCTTAGAAGCTATCTCTACAGAACACATTTCTCAGATAGAGGAAAGTGATGAGAAAATATCTCTACAGAACAGAAAATCTCTCTCAGATAGAGAACACTGATAAGAGATGGGAATGTGGACAGGCAAGTCAAATTGAAGTAAAGGTATATTCCTGAGTGCTAAAGTGAAAGAAGGATAGTCTTGAATCGACACTCACAATCTCTGAGCAGTGGTAGTACGGTTGCAGGATGTGAGAGTTGGCCAGAGGTTTTGGGGATTGGGTGACCAACTAGATTGTAGCTGGGCCAGGGTTCTCTGGTGAAGAGGAAGTCAGCTCCGTAAAAGTAGGACCTAGTCTGTCTTGCTCACTATTATCTACTCAGAGCTTGCCACACAGTAGACACTAAATGAGTATTTGTTGAATGAATGGACATAAGGCTTACTGGGATTAAAATGCATTTTTGAACAAAGAGTGATATTATAGCCCAAAATGATATCTAACTTAATTATCTGCAAACAACTTCATTTTTATTAGTTGTAAAACGATTCTTAAAATTTGGTTGAAGGATCAAGTAAATATGTTTATCTACATTTAGTCTGTTTGTGCTTTCTTTGGAACAAACTGTACAAACTCAGCCAAAAAAACTGGTTATGCCTTTAAGATAAAACACAAAGGAAAACATTAGCATCTACTTGCTTCCTGTGCACAGTGTTAAGAACTGAGCCTACTGTAAATCCCAGTTCTTAAAGCATTTTAAATTGTGCCATTTCAAATTAACAAGACAATGCAAATAACAGAACTACTTAACCCTGAAGGATATTTATCGTGACTAAGGTAACAGTGCATAAAAAACCTATAAATGCCTTGGCCTATAGCTGTAACAAAACTGAAGAGAAAAAGAAAAAGAAAAAAAACCCTATCCTTTACGTAGAGGACCAATTAACTGATCACAAGATAAAAAACAATTGTAAGGAATTCTCTTCTACTAAATTTTACGATTATATCAATTTAAAGATTTGAAGAAATTAGAACAGACTGAGATTTAAAAAAAAAATCATAGTATTTGTAACAAATACATGATATCACCTCAAAGATGTCACTGAGTGTTATCAGGCTGTCCCCAAGTATCCATTTATTCTGTCTTTTAGCCCCGTGTCTCCACCCCTGCTTTGCCCAGGCACCTGGCTGCCTGCCACGTGAAGCAGCCTCCCCTCGTGACTATGCCTGGGTCTCCCTGAAGACCATACCGCATGTCCTGGTTTCTCTCTTCCTTCCTGATAGCTTCAGATTGAGATGACAGGACAGGAGCAGCCTCCGGAGCCAATTAGCTCATTAGCCCTGGCTGCGTGCCCTCGTGCCTGGACTGTTACACGTAAGAGAAATGAACTTCTACTTTACTAAAGTCATTGAACTTTGAGTTCCCTGTGTTATAGGAGCCTAGACTATAACTCTAATAATGTATAGAGAAGAATATAAAAGAGAAGTAGATAAGAACCATACTTTGTATTGCTTCCAGGTAGATTATAAAATCTGGAAACTTCTGCTCATCAAAAAATACCATTAAGAGAATAAAAGGGCAAACTACGGTCTGGAGAAAATATTTTTAGTATTTATAATACAAAGTGCTTTTACCAGGAATATATAAAGAAATTCTATAACTCAGTAAAAAAAAAAACATCAGAGGACTTCTTCCAAGTCAACTGGGGGCCGGGGTTTCTGTTAGCATCCTGCCTAGTGAGGAGCATCGTAAGCACTGGCTCTGCCTACAGGGCTTCTTGTGTGGAGCTTGTGCCAGTTATCAATTTAATGCCTCTCAACTCCAGATTCACCCTTTTTGCCTGCTCTGGGAAAATGGGTCCAATCCCTTTACATATTTTTCCTTTGCCAACTGGCCCTGAAGCTACGTCAGTAGAGGGTGGTGGAGAGACACTGCAGGAGGGAAGGCTTTTGCTGCCTGATTCTGGAGTCCTCACAGTGAAGGGCTCCAGCAGCCCCCAGCAGCCGGCAGATTTCCGCACACACTTCCCTTGGGGGTTTGTGGCACACTGCCTCTAGTGAGACAGCTCCTAATGAACAGCTCTCCTTGCACCCCACAGGGTAGTTTTACGCCAAGTTCCAGATGGCTGATTTCCAGCAAGTTCTGCTGGCATTATAAAGACTTCTCTTCAGTAGGGTGTGTGTCTCTCAGTTCCAGGGGAGCCTCTTCCTTGGGTGCTCACTATCCCAGGGGTAGTGACTGCTTCTTATACCCGCTATTCCTCTTTTCTTACTAGCCAATGCCTTGTGACTCCAATCTTGACTCGACGCAAAAGTCCAGCCACCTTTATATGCTTACACTAACACTAGATAACAAAGGCTGAGGGTCCTCGGGGCAAGTCAAAAAGACCTCTGAAATTCAAACTAGAAGGGAGAGTCTGCTCGTTTTCCCTTCCCAATACTGTTTGCAGAGTTTGCTCTACTTTGCCATGCTCACAGATTAGATAATGACTTGACGTTTCAGGAAAATGTCATTCCGTCCTTTTGCTCCCACTGATCCTGAAACTTAGATTAATGTCTCCATGAGCCAGCTGTCACGTTCCACTAGGGTGATACTTTTCATTGTTACTAAACACAATCGGTATATTTTCCCAGCAAAACTAATAAACCCCTAAAATGCCAACTGGGCATTTGGCATCCGCAGGGGACAGGTTCCTTTTCAGGCCAGAACTATTCCTGGCGTTCTTCTCCTCAAGCCATGTTTCTCTTGGCTTTGACCTCACAATATGCCATGATCTGGATTGCCATCCACCAGCCCCTTTCTAACCTACATCTTGAGCCAGTGAAGTTTAATTCCTAGAGAAGCTCCAGGCAGAGTTACTGTCTGCTGCTGTGTATACAAGAAACTTCACTTGGGGAAGGTGCGGCCACAGGCTTATGGTCTAATGGTCCAAAATGGCCACAACCCCCGTCTGGAGGCAGCTCCCTACCTGCCTCTACCTGTGTACTCTCCTGTCACTGAGATGCTTATAGAATGGCCCTGGGTGATTGGCCCCCACCTACTTTTCCGTTCACTTCATGCCACCCTTCCCCTCACTCTCTGATACTGCAAAGAGGAGGTCTGCTTTCTGATTCTTGAGAGCAAAAGGTAAAGTTCTGCCTAGAATGCTTTGCTCAACCTTTCACCCTCTCTCCCCGCCTTATCTCTCAAGTCTTGATTTAGGTGTCTGTAAGATCCATATCCCGGCTTTCTAGGACCCCGGCTCCCCAAGGCTCCCAAAGCTAAGTGAAGCACTTCTGTTAGATGCAGCCCTCGATACCCATCTTTTTCTAATAGCATGTATCAAATTTATAATTATAGATTTGTATGTTGGCTTAATTAAGGTCTGACTCCCATGAGGGCAGGGACTACACCTGAACGGTTCACAGCAGCATCCCTAATCTGGCACATAGACAGTGTACAAACAGCAAGCGCCCAGTACAAATTAGGGGAGGCAGTATAACTAAGTGGTCAAGAACATGGGCTTCAGAGCCAGGCTCCCAGGGCCTAAAGCCAGGTTCTGACACTTCACTAGCCATGTGCTCTTGGACAGCTAGCATGATCTCAGTTTCCCCATCTGTAAGATGGAGATGATAATTGTACCTCCCTGCAGGGTTGTTAGAATGAGTAAGTGGATGAATGCTTGTAAATCACTTTATTATATGTCTGTAAAATGATAAATTGAAGTCAAGCTATTAAATATTATGAAGTTGCCCTTCTAAAGAGCAGAATGAAATGAACTACCATGTCCTAAAATTCTGTAATTGTTGCCTATTAAATTAGAAGAAGTTATTTAAAAATAATATTCAGTGCTAACTATGATATAGTAAAGCTATTAGACTCATATGTTACTGGTGGCAACATAAACAATACTGTCCTTTTGGAAATTAGATAATAAATTTTAGGAGTCACTAAAATGTTCAAGCCTACGTAGGAATATACATAAAACTGGACAATTTTTTTAAACTATAGTAAATAAATAACACTTTGATGTTAGTAATATTAGTTTTTGAAAAACCAGAATGTTTAAGTACATTTTAAAATGTTAACTCTGGGTAATAATATTCAGCTAATGTTAAAAATTATAAAGTGTATTAACATGGAAAATGCTTATGCTAAAAAATAAAACCCAAATTCAAAGTTATATGTATACTATGATCATATAATGGTATATGATTATATTATATTAAACTATTTTATAAATACGCATATGTATGTATATAAAGATGAAAACTAGAAAGAAATATGAAAAATAATTGATATGTTAAAGTGGCAAAATTCTGGATGGCCCAAACTTTTTAAATATTGTTACTCTTGATTCAGTGTTTAAAAAATGTATAATGATTTTCTTATTTGATGATCCAAATCAACAAAAGCAAATTTTGTTCTAAAAATCAGGCCAGGCACAGTGGCTCACGCCTATAATCTTTGGGAGGCCAAAGTGGGAGGATTGCTTGAGGCTAGGAGTTCCAGGCCAACCTGGACAACATAGTGAGACCCTGTCTCTAAAAAAATAAAAATTAAAAATAGCCAGGCGTGGTGACACATTCTTGTAGTTTCAGCTATTTGGGAGGTTGAGACAGGGGGATCATTTGAGCCCAGGAGTTGGAGGCTTCAGTAAGCAACGATCAGGCTACTATACTCTAACCTGGGTGACAGGGGAAGACCCTGTCTCTAGAAAAAGAAAAAAAAAATCGTACAACATCTAGTCCAGCCCTATAGATATGAGGTAACTGAGGACCAGGGAAATAAAATTACTTTACGTGAGTAAACTCAGGAAAGCCAGTGTTTTTCCAATACATGTCTAGTACCTCTGACTAAAAGGTGTTATTAAGGTGATTTACCTCACATGAATATTTTTAAGAGGCTAATTTTTTCAAGTAAATGTTTCATATGCAAAACTAATGGCTGATTTGAAGTAAGGCAAATTTGTTACATACATAAAAACTCACCACAGCCTTTTTACATACACAAACAGCTAACTATTGGAATCTTCAATATTTCAGAGAAAATACAAAGTGTGCTTAGCCAGTAGGAAGACAGGCTCTTGAGATCTACTTATAAATTGACTTTAGATTCTGGAAGTAATAAAGACAAGACAGAACACGAAGTTTCAGGAGGCAGCGTTCACCAAAACGTAATTCTTTCTGACGCCTCCTCACCTTTATCGACTCTCTGGTTTGTTTTGGTCCCCACCATCAACTTGACAGAGATTGCCAAAGTCCCACCAGGACCCAGGGAGGGAAGCCAGGAAGTTTACTTAGACTGGTAACAGGGATAGAAATTTGCAGAAAAACAGGTATGACCAAAGTCAGAAGGACGTAAAGCAAAGTTACAGAAGAGCTAAGTCTCAGAAGAATGCAAATCATAGGGTTCAAAGAAAAGGGGGTCCAAGGTGCTGGGGAGGGAGCAATGAGAAAGCTACACAGGACTGAGAATTCTGCCTTCAAAGGTATTCTGCTTCCCCACCTTTGTTATTGTTGTTGTTAACTTTAGGAACCTAAAGTGTAAATCATGGAAAGAACATGAATTCCTATTTTAAAAATTAAAAAGAAAATGTAAATTAGTAGCTGGGTAAGTAGGCAATGGTGTTGCAATGTTAGGAAATGTTACTCCGAATAGCATCACGTCAGCATTTCCTTTCCAGTTGCTACTAAACACTTTGCCTCACTCCCCCAGTCCATCCCTGCAAGCTCTCCTCCCTTTCCTGGTGAGTCACACATCTTCACGAATTACCCGGTTGTTCGTGTCAGGCATAAGCAAGTGGTCCAGGCCAGAGCAAGGGAGTTGGGAACCTGCTGCCAGTGACTCACACAGGGCCTACGGTGAGTCACCTGGTTCTGTCTCAGTTTTCCCACATGAGAGACTAAAGGATTGGCTTAGTGTCTGCAAAGACCCCCTGTGTGCCACTCAAGGGCACTGCGGTAGCTTTCCCATCACCTCATCCAGTTAAAAGGGGGTTGGTCAAGCCATCATACAAATTGCAAGCTGGTAATTGATGAATAAAATAAAAATAAAAAACAAACAAACAAAAATGAACGAATGCAGTGTTTTACACACCACAATTAGCACATTGTCTTTCACATAGCCTGAAACTTAGGAGAGAACTTGGGCTCTAGAATCAGGAAGCCAGATGTGAGGGCTAGCCTGTCACTTCACTTACTAGCTGAGTGATCTTGGGCAACTCAGTCTCTGAATCTTCATTTGCTCACCTGCTAAATGGGGTTAATTCCACCCGCTGCAAAGACCTGTTGAGGGATTAAGGGAGATTAGGTATACAGACATACCTGAACACAATAAAGTGCTGGATAAATGTTACGTAGTGACATTATCTTATTAACCTAACCTATTGGGTATGGGAAAGAATTATAGGTCAGGCTAGTTCAAACAACAAAAATAAGTACTAAGTCTAAAAAGACTCCCCCGGAAGACTGAAGGGAGAATCTCCTGTGGCTTCGCTGCCTCCTCACCCACCAAGTTCTCGGTATCTCACTGCTGGAAAGGGAAAACTGGTTTCATATCCTTCTTTCGGCAAGGGAAGCCTACGTACTGGGTGCCAACACTGCCAAGCAAAAAACCTGGGGACAAGTCCTGGAGAGGCTGTGTTGCACAAGGCCGTAGTTCCAAGCTTTCCAATGACAGGTCTCACCTGGGGGTGGGGGAGAAATGTCCAGACCTCCCTCCTACCCCAACGAACAAGGGTAGAATAACCAGGACAGGACATGTGGGAACACGGGGCATGGTGGCTTATTACGAAAGGGGGTTTGGGAATCTGAATGCCACCACTTTCCAGCTATGTGATCTCGGACAAGTGATGTTTTCTAAGCTTTTAATTCCTCACATAGCCTAAAAACTTAAGAAACAACTTTGGTCCTAAACTCAGGAAGACCAGTTTGAGGACCAGACCTGTCACTAGCTAAGTGATCGTGAGCAACTCAATCTGTAAAATAGACATAATAATATTTATTTTGTAAGGTCTAGGTCAGGACTAAATAAGGTACGACATGTGTCTAAATCCCTTAGTGTAATGCTTTGCATTTGACAAGTGCCCAGTAAGCTGTAGGTGTTAGTACGGTAGTCACTGTTTGCATTTCCTCATCAATGGCACTCTGGCCTTTCAAATAGCACGACAGCCAGCCGTCAGACCCTGATTTCCTACAATGCCCTGATTTCCCACACTGTCCTGATTTCCTACAATGCTCAGGTGACCCAGACCAGGTGTTGGTGGAGGGGAGCGGCTCTTCTGTGGGATAGAGTCACTTGATAGGGTAACTCAATGACAGGCTTCCTCAGTGACAGCAGGATTTCTTACATCATGGAACTGGTCTCGGGCAGTGTCAACAAAGGAATCACTTTACGAAAGAGGAGTGAGACCTAGAGAAGGGTGTGAGGCCACATCTTGATCAAGAAGGAATTTGGAACATCTGTCTCACCCACAGATAAAAAGGAAGCCAGGTCACTTTTAGGGAAGGACTTGGGGTTACTGAGGCACACTGATGAAGCAACCCCTGAATTTTAATATTTTAAAATATATGTTTATGTAATGTTGAAAGGCCAGGTTTCCTGTTGTACAGCCTGCTGCCCCCACAGAATAAAGTATCCCTTGGAAAAGAACAAGATGACAAAGATTCTAATAATCTCCAAGTGAGGGTGGGGTACAGTGGGTGTGAGCGCCTACAGCAGAGGGCAGGGAAGTGGGGAAGGAGGCAGAAAATATAGCCTCAGTTACAGAGTCTCAAGTACTTTTTTCTCAGGCTCTTAAATCATAAGAAAAGTTAGGACAAAAGAAAAAAAAAAGTAAGGTTTCCCTCTGGCCAAGGATCATTGCCATTGGGCTGGGATTGAGCACCTGTTAGAATAGTCATGGCTTTCTCCCTTGAGCACACAGGAATGGCTCATTTATTTCTCTGCCCGGGCCACTGCTCCCTCTGCCGATGGCTGCCAGCACTTGCTAAGGATTCACCAAGAGAAAATAAATCATAAGACCTCAGAACTAAAAAGAGCTTGGTCATTCCTGTCTAGCCCCTATCTAATATAAGAATCGTCTTAAAGAAAAGAAACAAATACATAACATTCAGATTTTAAGTAGACAGAGAGACAGAGAGAGAGAGAGAGAGACAGAGAGAGAGAGAGAGACATAGAGACAGAAAGGCATGCACAGAGAGTGACAGAGATAGAGAGATACACACAGAGTGACAGAAAGAGAGAGACTGACATAGGGTATCTGCAAAGGTCTGAAACATAGAAAATAATTTTTTTTATTCAATATACTTTTTTGATTAATGATTAAATCTATAACTTTAAATTTAAAGATACTTTGCTTGCAAAGGTGTCTGGCAGAAGAAATCCTGGCATATTGTTTGAAAATGTAACATATTGTTTAAAAATAAAAATTTCCCCCGGTATCCAGACTTTTCAAATATACATTCTTCCCAAATGGGTATCCTTACATTTCTATCAATATGCATTCATACAATTTTCATTTCATCTCTCTGATTTCTGCCTATTAATGAAAATCAGCTGGGATGAATGAACAAAAATACTGTGCTAACATATATAAAGTTCCCTAGCTCAGCACCACATCTGGCCTACCATGGACTCCTTTTCCCCTGGAGGATCAGTTGACGTGCGCCAGTGTCATTTTCTGATTACTCCTCTATTGATCCTGATTTGGGGTCTATGGGTTGCTAAGCCTTCTTTCTAAAATTTTTTTCTTTAAGACTCATTGGATATTTTCTAAAGTTTTTTTCTGCCAAAAAATAAAGTTGGCAGAAGTGCCACTGTGAATCACTGGTCTAAATTTTGTGGAGAAGGACCCTAGAGAAGAGAGAGTAATGGAATAGAAGTTGGAGTTGAATTGGCCACCTCCATCCCCACCCTCAGGTAGCAGCTCCAGGTGCTGTATGAGGGGAGTCAGGGTTCCTCTGTGTTATTCATGGCAGTGACATTTAAATATAGATGCCTTTAGGTTCATCTAAAAGAAAGGAATGCTCTAAAAGAAAGCAAACAAAAGGGTCCTATGATATTCAGCCTCAAATATTCCAAGTGTAAGTATTAATATTATCTGAAATATACCCAATAAAAACACTACTCTAAACCTGTGTCGATTCTCTTAAAAATACACCAAGAGACATCTATCTGAGACTTAGTGAAGTCCTCGTGTTGAGGGAGAGGGAGAAAGCCCTGGCGTGATTCTCTTCCCTGCCAAGTGAAGCTGTTTCTCAGCAAACGCCTGTCCCGGCTGGGACCCGGGGCTGGGAATGGCGCTCGTCTGCCGTCTTAGGAAATCCTGATCGTTTCCACCTGTGCCGCGCTGTCAGCTGGATGTTTGTGGAGCATGGTGGGAGAAGAGGGGCGGTATTTACACGTTCCACAGCAATTCTGAACTTGCTCAGCCTTTGTCACTCTGCCACACATCGGTCAGGATATGATTGAGTGCCAACTGTATACAAAGGGCACTGAGCCTGATCCCCATGAGCACCCCACCCACACATGCTGGCCCACCCTGGCCTAGCCTCACCATGGGGTGAAGAGCCCACAGGCCCAAGGCACATACCCACCTCCACTCCATGCCCCCTTTCCAGACTTGCTAGCGGTACCCAGGATCCTAGAATTCCCTGCCCAGACAGCTCTGAGCCCACTTCCAGGACCTGCATGGGCCCCTTGCCAGGTCTGCCCTAAAAGTGACAGCACTAGACATGGCCTAAAGGAAACTGTCGGGGAGGGGAAAGGGAGACTGAACTTGGACACGTAGAATGAGGTGTCCACAGCCACATGTGCCAGGCTCCTAGTTCGGCGGGACAGAACCCGGGCTGGGAAGAGAGAGAGCCATGCTGAGGGCTAGATGCCTCCATTTGTACTTTTGCCCTGGGCCCCTCGAATGTTAGGTGTGCGCCTGTCCACAGGGCCTGAGGATAGGTCTGCAACTCCAGAAGTCCCGGGAATTCTGGAAGCCAAGGATCTGTTCAGGCTGTGTAGCCACCAGAGGGGCTGGAACCATGACCAAGACAGAAAGCCTCATATAACTCCTGATGACCCAGTGAACTCGCAGAGAAAGCAGGAGGTAGTTATTCCCTCTGTGGCTTACTGGTACTTCCTAGTTCTCCTCTCCAGCAGGCTACCTTTTCACTATTTACTTTCACCTTCACTCGAAAGCAATTAGGAAAAATACATTTGTGATCGAATGGCTTTGCTGTTTAGCAAAACTCTTGGTAAGAAGGGGCAGAAAATTACAGGCCCAAAGCAGGGTGTTGCCTCAGATGTGAACCCCTTCTGTCTGAGTTCTCTACTGTCACACTGGGAGCTGGGCAGGTTGGAGGACTGTGGAGCCCTGTGTCAGCAAGGTGAGTTGCTGCAGGGGAAAGCGTAAGATACGATTCAGATGCCCAGCAGCAATGATAACTGGCTCTGCAGCTGAAAATTGGGAATCGTAACACCACCTTTTCGTGGCTTGTTATAAAAAATAAATGAGGTGATTTAAATTGTAACTAACAACTAGGTAATATATCACAGTTTACAAAGTTGCATCCATAAGCATTCACTCACTGAATCCTTACAACAGTAAGTACTCGTACCTCCAATCTGCAGGTGAAATGTGAAGTTTAGAGATAGAAAGCAACTTGCTCATGGTGACACAGAGCCAGACTCAAGTTTAGGCATTAAAAGTGCAACTTATTATTATTATTTTTATTGTAGCAAAGATTACTATCAAACTTCACTCACTAGGCCAGAGACCCTTGTGGTGTTAGCAAAACACTCGCCCCTTATGTAGCACACCACCTACACTAGTGAGTTCACTGGCCAGTGGCTTCAACTCTAAGCTCTAACGATGCACACAAAAGTACAACTTCTCTTTACGTCACCTGATTTGCCTTTCGTCAAGTCAATACTCGTGAACATGCTTTGTGAAAGACTCTTTAACATGCAGGCGATCATGACTGATTGCCACATTTTATGAGTTTGAAGAAATGCGGTTTTGAAAGGTTGCCTTTACAGGCGAGATACTGGAAGCTGGAGGCCTGCCTTGCACAACCAGGTCCTCCTTCCTTCCCATCAGAAGAGTAGGTATTTGGCCGGGCGCGGTGGCTCACGCCTGTAATCCTAGCTCTCTGGGAGGCTGAGGCGGGCGGATTGCTTGAGCTCAGGAGTTTGAGACCAGCCTGAGCAAGAGCGAGACCCCGTCTCTACTAAAATTAGAAAGAAATTTATTGGACAGCTAAAAATATATAGAAAAAAGTAGCCGGACATGGTGGCGCATGCCTGTAGTCCCAGCTACTCGGGAGGCTGAGGCAGGAGGATCGCTTGGGTCCAGGAGTTTGAGGTTGCTGTGAGCTAGGCTGACGCCACGGCACTCTAGCCCGGGCAACACGGTGAGACTCTGTCTCAAAAAAAAAAAAAAAAAAAAAGAAGAGCAGGTATTAGGGACTGCTGTAGGGGAAGAAGGTGAGACCAGAGCACAGCTGCAAATACCACGCAAAACGATGGAGATACTTGCCACCAGTGCTCTCAAATGGAACTTTCAGCCAACATCTCCCCTTTTGAAAACAAAGAATATGAATCTACAGTATTTCATAGAAAATAACATGGTACTTGCTTTGCCCAAACACCACTCCTCCCCAGAACATGAAAAGCAATGCCAGATAACCAGTTTTTGAGTCACAGATGTAATTTTCCAAGATTACAGTTACAAAAACACAATAGAGATAAAATAAATAAAATAAAATAGAAATAATGATAATTACCTTGAGAATATATGAAGCTTTCTACCAAGGAACTCAAGTACTGTGTGTGTGTGTATATATATCTTCAAATGCCACGTTTACTTTCACAACATCCCTGCAGAAGCAGAAAAAGGGAAACATAATCAATATATTATACAACTATATATATGTATACAATATATATACAACTATATATTATACAACTATGCCCGTAAGTTTCCCTCTAGCTCTAAAACTTGAAGTCAGGGTTCCAAACCAATGGAAGAACTTAGTGCCATCCAAGTTGGGCCTACCAATCAGTTTGATCTGACATGTACAAGGCTTTAAAACCGTTTGAACCAACATTTAAAATTCAGGAATTTTCACATAAAAATCCAGATTTGCAGCTTAACTTGAAAAATCCTATGTGGCAATAATCACTGGAGCAGCAGGCTTTCAACGGGGCATAAACTTACTAACCTGGCCACTGCTAATTTCAGTTACCTGACTAGCTTTCTAAAGCATTTAACTTTGTGACTTCTTATGTCATCAAAATTTATCAATGTGAATGATGCCTTCAAAGTCAGTATAACTTGATAAAGATAATAAGGGCTTAGCATAGCCTGGTATAACCATCATGGTTTGTCACAGCACAAGAGTTTCAAAGGGCCAGTTGTGACATATTAGTGAGTGCACTGGCTCCCTCTACACGTGAATTACTTGGGAAATTTTTAAACCTGCTCTCCCCCTACCCAGACCAATTAAATCAGGATCTCTGA
Organism: Avahi laniger; assembly: GCA_963575035.1. Taxonomy (NCBI): domain Eukaryota; kingdom Metazoa; phylum Chordata; class Mammalia; order Primates; family Indriidae; genus Avahi; species Avahi laniger. The sequence goes on from CAUYSK010071143.1 coordinate 19,271, forward strand.
AGGTGCAGTCCTGGTATTGGTATTGCAACTGTTGTTTAACATAACTGTTGAAGTACAACAAAGCATAAAACATTTCCAGCACCCCAGACCCTTTGTGCCCCCTCCCAGTCACTACCCCACCTTCCTCAACTCTCCTGATTTCTAACAGCATGGATTAATGTTGCCTGTTCTTGAACTTTATATAAATAAAATCATACTGAATGTATTCCTTGGCATTCCTTGATTCTTTCACTCAACTTTTAGGACTGAGATGAATCCATGTTGCTGTATGTAACAGTAGCTGACTCATTTTCATTGATGTTTAGTGTTCCATTATATGACTATAACACAATCTATTTCACCATCCCATTGTTGATGGAAATTTGGGTTGTTTCGAGTTTGGGGGTATAACAGTGCCGCTATCCATGAACATTCTTGAACATGTCTTTAGGTAATGCATGCGTTTCTGTAGAACATATATATCTAGGAGTGGAAATGCCTGGTCATAAGGCATATTTATATTCAGTTTAATAGATATTGTTCAACAGTTTTCAAAGATGTTGTGCCAATTTACACTTTCCCAATAGTGTATGAGCCAACATTTCTATTGTCTATCTTTTAAATTTTCACCTTCTGGTGGGTGTGTGGTGGTACTTCATTGTGGTTTTAATTTGCATTCCCCTGAAGCTAATGAAGGTGAACATGTTTCATGAATTTTGGCCATCTGAGTATGCTCTTTTGTGAAGAACCTTTTCAAATCTCTTACCCATTTTTCTATTGTGTTGGTCTATTTTCAATATTGACTTATTTATGTTTTGGATATAATTCCTTGTTGGTTATATGTATGGCAAATGCTCTCCCTGTGCAGCTTGTCTTTCACTCTTTCAATGGTATGTTTTGAGAAATAGAAGTTCTTAATTTTAATATAGTCCAATTTATAGATTGTTTTCATCATGTTATTATAGTATTTTTGTGCATCTTGTTTGAAAAATAACTGCTGACCCCAAGGTCATAAACATATTCTACGTTAACATCTAGAACAATACTGTTCAGTAGGAAAAAAATGGGAATCACATATGTAATTTTAAATTTCCTAGTAGCCACATTTTTAAAAGCAAAAAAAAATAGTGAAATTAATTTTAAATAATATATTTTATGTAACCCAATATATCCAAAATATTATCATTTCAACATGTAATCAATACAAAAATTATTAATGAGATATTTTGTATTCTTTTTCTAGAGCAACTTTATGAAAACTGCTGTGTGTTTTACACTTAATGCACATCTTTATTGGACCAGCCACTTTTCGGGTGCTCAATACCCACATGAGGCCAATGGCTGCCGTACTGCACAGTGAAGATCTAGATTTATATAGTTTACCTGTCATGTCTAGCTTAATATTTAGATCTGTATTAATTTTGAGGTGAGAATCAAGGCTCATTTTTTTCCATATGGATGTTCAAATGGCCATCCTTTCCTTTAGTGGCAATATTGCCGTAAATCAAGGGTCTGAAGGTGGAGGTTTGTTTCTAGCACCTCTTGTCCATTCTGTTGGTCTTATTGTGCCTCTGGCTTCAGCATTTTTATTTAAAGTTCCCTGGTTGATTTTAATTTTTAGCCAGTATTGAGAACCACTACCAGTGGATCACAAAATTAATTAGTAGGTCATAGCCAGAAATTTCATACAGTGGAATGGAATGGAATAGAAGAAAAAACATCAACATGTATCAAGTATTGTTTTGTGCAACTCTTATTTCAGAAAATTGTGTGTGTGTGTGTGTGTGTGTGTATTCTAACTTGAGATCTGAAAAGTTTCTTATTATCAGTGATGGTCAAAAAAGTTTGAAAACCACTACAATAGTGTAATCAATCTATGAAACAATCCAGGAAAATCCAACTCGCATATTATTTTATGGTCCTCATCTAGAAAAGCTATGAAGTTTTACTCTTACACAATTAGTTATAAACCAGAATTCCACATAAGGCAGATCTCTGTTGGAAACAAGCCAGGTAAAGCTAGTTACAGCTAATGGAACAGGAGGAGCTCATTATGAGACCCTGCAATTTTGACCCAAAGTGGATTACAGTAATGACCTGTGATGTGAACATATTACAAATGAAATTGCTAATCTGCACAATTTGAGATTTGTTTAGTGTCAGCATATTGTATGTTTTTAAAGTTTTAATCTTATGTCAAACAAAAAAACAAACTTTGAGGGGAAGAAATTGAAGCCGATTTAGTTATTAAATGAGGTCGAGCATCTTCATTGTTGAAGAAAATGCTCTCAGAATTTTTTGCTCAAATCTTGAAATGATTAGCTTATTGCTCAGCCTATGTCAGGATCAATCTAATCAACAAGTATTTATTGACTATCCAATAAAATATGTCTGGCAAAGGAACCAAAATAAAACAAATAAACCTTGTTCCAGCATACAAGTTCTCTATAGAGAATTAAATGGATTATCATACATGATTTTTCTTCACTTAAATATTTCATTTTAGAACATGCATATAGTCAATAAAAATGATTTCAAGCCCCTAATGTTAATATCTTGTCTCTTCAAATAACCTAAATATATGCCTTACCTGTGAATTTTACATTTTCCCATTAATGAGAAACGTATGTATCTTTTGATTTTGTTTTCATATGTGTGTGCACATGTATGTAAGTATGTGTATACATGTACTAATCTTGAGCAGACGGATTTGGGAATTTTTGTTAAATATCTTAGTTTCCTAGTATTTCCTAAAGATATAATTCGGGAAACAATAAAAAGGAGAAACTTTCCATTAAACTGAAACTTATATAAACCAAACACCAGCATTAATCCTCTCCACAGACGTTCCAGTGACCAGGTAGGCCAAAAAATAAATAACCAAAACTTTTTAACTTAATATTAATATTTGAGAAATAAACACTCCTATACTGAGAATGCAAAATTCTCATACATGGGAAAGGTGAAATTTGTCTCAAGGTCACCCAAGCCAAATCCCCTTCTCATCAGAGATACCTCCTATTTATTAATAGACTTTTTCAGACTTTAAGATATGATAATAATAAACTTTAAAAATAATCTGTTTTACAAACATAGTGATTACTAAAGTCCACTTACAATCAACATCTGTCCACCATCAATAGACGGCTCAGTGGAGAATTTTGGCCATTAGTGTGTTGTGTAAGTTCAAAGATTCTTAATCTCTCCATTCACTTGCCAATTGGATTTTTTTATACGTAAGCCATAATGCGTTTATTTTAATTAGGCTTTTAGCTTAGTTTATGTTTTCATCATTTAAAATCCCAGCTACAAGGACAAATCTTAAGGCAATGTATACAGTATGGCTGTAAAATGATGGCACTGATTGTTGGAAAATAAGTCCTCCTACTTTAGAATGAGTTCTTTCATATTGCCAGTTGTCTGGTCTGTTTAGAACGGACACAAAGATTTGTTCAATCATCCTGGGTCCACCCAGTAAATAAAACCACAAACTTGGCTCTGGGAGGCCGAGACAGGAAGATCGTTTGAGCTCAGGAGTTCGAGACCAGCCTGAGCAAGAGCGAGACCTTGTCTCTACTAAAAATAGAAAGAAATTAGCTGGACAACTAAAAATATACATAGAAAAAATTAACCAGGCATGGTGGTACATGCCTGTAGTCCCAGCTAGTCAGCAGGCTGAGGCAGGAGGATCGCTTGAAACCAGGAGTGTGAGGTTGCTGTGAGCTAAGCTGACGCCAGGGCACTCTAGGCCAGGCAACAGAGTGAGACTCTGTCTCAAAAAAACAAAAAACAAAAAAAACCCCTACAAACTTGGGCTGCATACAATAAGATTGGTGTATTGGGTGTGGAGGTGTTTCCAGGAGAAAGAAGTATATAACTGCATTCAATTCCAGAGGAAGCTCCCCTGTGTTCCTTTCTCCTATCTCTCCACTATGATCTGCAGTTCCTCAGGATTCAAAGTTAGGGACAGATTGTCAAAACAGCATTCTTGATGCCAACTGGCCTACTCAATGAACTTGATTCTAGGCTTTTTGCCAATAAATAAGCCGATCACTCTTGTCCCGAATCCATTTTTATAAAGATGTATATCTCCAGGTCAATCTTTGCACTGCATCCCTAAATTCACAATGGGGAGGCCTTGGAAAGCCCAAGGCTATTGTGTAGACGGCCTGGGGCCCAAGGCAAATGAATGGTTGCCCCAATACGCTCTGTTCTATAAGGACGAAGTAGCTTTGGAGCTGGCCCAGGACCCTCCTCCCATGTGTGCTCAGCCAGCTCCTGGCAGTGCTTCTGCTCTGGCTGTGGGGGCAGGGAGAACTCACATAAACTGCGTGTGTGTGTGTGTGTACAAGCATATCTTTCCTGACCTATCACTCTGCAATGATTAGTACAACAAACTGACTTTTGGAAAAGAAATATCTGATGTTCTTGCTTTTTGCCCAATTTTACTGTGCTTTGGAGGACTTTTAGCATAGGACAGCATTACCCTGCTTCAGAGGCTGTTTCAAGCTGGATCAGCTCCATAAAGAAGGATCTCAATAATCACAAAGTGATCTCCCAAGAAGGTCACACTATGATAGAATAAACAAGTACCAGTGGAAAGGAAGCTCTGTGAGGGCAGGAACTTGTCTATCTTTTTCACTGGTGATACCCCTGGGCCTGGAAAAGGCTCTAGCACACAAAAAGCACACAAATGAGTGTAAAGTGAAGAACAGAATATTACTTATGGAGAGCCTATCAATTGTCAGATCATATGGAAGGTTCTGGGCATACCTTGTCTTTTTACTCCTTATAACAAACAACACTGAGTAACAGATGTTGTAATAGTTGGCTTATAAATATGGAAATTGAGGTTTGAAGAATTTCACTGACTTGCTGGGGTCATAGTTAGTAAGCAGGAAGCAGGAACTCCGATTTAGATCTGTCTTTCTATCCATGCTCTGTCCACCCCACCAAGGTTTCTCCCCAACAGTAGAAGCAAATGATAGATTGACTTTTGGTCTTTTGTTGTAAGATACCAAGTTAGAATCTTTGAGTATTATCATGGGTTCCCACACTCCTCCACATGACAAGTACTCTGTGAATGGCTGATGGACTAGGACGGGAATACAGAGGGGTCCAAATCCTAATATCTCAGTGTGCAGAAGGGCAGTGGAGTTCTGGCTTTCTCACTTCCCTGCTATACCACTGTAAATCTCAGTAAGCCTAAATTTCCTCACCTGAAAACTACAAAGCATGAACCCTTTTTTAATGAAATGAGAAAATGCATACATACATAGCAAGGTCTCAATAAATGTAGATTGTTACTAACCCAGAATTATCTTCAAACTTATTTAAATTAATTTGATTGATATTTTTTAAAAAGGCAGAAGTAGGTGGGAGGTTTTTTTAAAAAATATTTTGTAGAGATGGGGTCTTGCTATGTTGCCCAGGCTGGTCCCAAATTCCTGGGCTCAAGTGATCCTCCCACCTCAGCCTTCTGAGTAGCTACGACTGCATGCCACTGTGCCCAGCTCAGAAATATTTTCAATGAGAGGACCACACAATTATTATCTATATGAACATATGCCTATTTTCTCTTTAACGAATTTTTCCTTTTGGACAGCAATTCGACTGATGAAATTGTATTAAAATAAATAGAAACCCTTTTTAAGAAAAAAAAGGCTTGTAGATGAAGGGGAATGAAAAGGTGAAGTTTAACGTATGAACCCTCACTTATTATAGATTAATGAATAAATTAATATTCATCATCTGGTGAGTCCCAAAGGTTTCTTTCTCTTGCTTTGTGTAAAGCTTTTCAGAAAATAAAAACGCTTAAAATAACATCGTTGCTAAACATTTTCTTGGATTAGAAAAAATAAAGTTTTGTTTTATTTTGCTTTTCTACATGAATCTGGAAGTTTTAGAATGAGTCAGCTAATTTCTTCCGGGCATGACATTGAGCACTAAATCCCTCAAGACAAAACCAGTTTAGGAAAGTCTGTGGGATTAGCAAAACCTGCCTTGTTCTAAATTTAAGGCACTCTGAGATGGTCTGCCCTGCCACCTGGCAAAGATCTATGGCCACCCTTTTTATTCCACCTGGAGTCGGGGCTTTCCTAATAAACCAAGCTATGCTGAGCATTCAGCCTTGTGTGATTTAACTGCCTAAACCATTCTTCCTATCCCTCAATGAATCAGCTTGAACCTGCCAAAGAGTAAGCAATATAGGTCAGAAGTGGAAGTTTGGACTCAACATTTGCTCTCCACCACTAAACACTTCCGGAACTAAAACTCTTCAGGCAAAGGGCTTCAAGTCTCTTTTTTCTGTATTTCTTCCAGAACCTCAAGCCAACATTGAGCATTTCATCATTTCACTGTCTCTCCCTCCCTCTTTCTCTCTCTCCTTCTCCCTCTCCTCTCTCTTACTCTCTCTCATGCGCGTGAGCAAACACACCACCCACTCACACACACAGAGTCAAGGCCACCGTGGTTGTGAAAGTTCTCAGCTACTAACCACATCAATGAGACGGCGCCTACCTTTCTGAAACTTCAGTCCACAAAAGGTGCCCCTTGCCTGTGAAGAGCAGAAAGAGATTTCCAGCGTCCTAGCCAGCTTCGTTCTCATCAGAGAGCAACACACCTCATCCGTGGGTAAGCTCTGAAATTCTCTCAGAGACCCACCCTTTAAAGTTGCAAGTCAAGATTTCTGACTGAGGGCGGTCAGTGACGTGAGGCGAAGCTACTGGATGGCACCTCAAGTGCTTCCTGATAGGATGTTGCTTCCTGTATCACCACTTGGAGAAGAGAAAACTGGAGTTTGGTTAGACACTGAATTACAAACACACCAACTGCCTCATCGTTGTTGGCTTTTTGTGCACACAGTCATTAGTCAGCTACTGAACAGGATGGTCTTGCTGTTTGTATTAAAAGGAAGGGACTTATGTGGCGGAGAGAAACCTGGAACACTGTCAACAACGCTGCACTATCCTATGAGCTGGTTTGACAACTATAGTACTCTCTAGAAGCCGTGAATCCCGGCAGGACTTTTTGCTACTAAATCACCACCACTACCACCACCACCGTGCCACAAAACTCATCCACTCAGGATCATCAGTCCACAGAAACGTGATTTCTCTGCCTGTTTCCTAGTAATTGAAAAAATAGTAGCTTTTTTAAACCATATAACAACCAAAAAATAAAATGCTCTGGCAATCTTTCCTTTTCAGAACTGTCAGACGTGATTTGTATCATTTTTATTTCAGTCTCAAAGAACAATTATCACAGACAAAGAAAGACAAGCCTATTCCTATCAGGAAATAAACATTGTTGGCTTGAAGCACTTCAATTTCAAAGGCAAGTGTGTATGCATTTTTCAGTGTTTATTTGAGATGCTGTACTTCTGGGGGCCATTTTCACTTTCTCTTGCCTGAAGATTAAACAACTCTGGGATTGGATTATTTAAAGGTGATTTGACAAGTAAGAAAGATTCAACAAGTTGATTCACGTATCCCTCGTAAACCAAACATCAGCAGTGCCGCCTACTCTGAAAGCCTGTTTCAAAGCTCTTCTCATTAGCTGTCTTCAACTCCTGAAAGACATTTTTTTCCCCCATCGGCTAATAGACAACAGCAAATTGAAAGTGGAGTAGAGGCCGAGAAAGGGTAATGTCAGTTTCAAATTCATTGAAACTCCAAAGTTTCTCAAATTTCGCTGATGAATTTAGTTCAAAGAAAAAGGATTGATAAAAAGGTCCTTTCCTGGATCACTCATTCAGTTCTTCCTAGTCTGCCTTCCTCTTCGCAGACTTTCTTTTTTTCATTAAGGGGCTCGTATGCTTTAAAAACCATCTGGCACCTGTAATAGGGACAAGCGCCCTTTCCAGGACCTGCCCATGCTGACACCCTGGCGTCGTAGATGTCCAGCCCCCAGAACTGTGAGAAATAAATTTCTGCTCTTTAAGCCACCCTCCCCCCCAAAAAAAACCATCTGGCAGAAGGGTTGAACTTACAGCAGATTGGTCCCTAAATGGGGTCATTGTCAGTTCAGGTCTCCATCATTTCTTGCCAGGAGACTGTTGCAGAACCGCTTGGTCTTCCTGACATGGGCCTTCTATTTCTAGCCCATCTGCCTCCCATTGACACCTCAATCATCTTCCTAATTAAAACATTTCTTTTTTTTATCATTTCTCTCTCCCCTGCTGATAGACCTCTACCAGCCACCTTCCTCCTGTAGGATTAAGACCACGCTCCTTGGCATGCCAGGCAGCCTGGTTGGAACCTGCTGCTCTAGGATCTCCTTTTGCAGCTTCTCGCTGCATTCCGGGCAAAACAAGCAAGCAGCTTTCGGGCCCCTGCCATGGGCTGCTCTTTCTGCCTTCTCTGCCTAATGAAATCTGACTCCTCTCTCGAGCTTTCTCAGCCCTCAGCCCTCCCTGTTCTGTGTTTATACTTACATTACAACACTTACTACACTATTATAGCTTAACTGTTTTTGTATCTGCTTCCCCACGACTTTGGGAATCCTCACGGGACAAGCCTTAGGTATCTCTCTATCTCTGGAGCTTAGCATAGTGCCTGTTCAATACTTGTCGAACAATGAACACCCAAAATTGTGAGCAACATTCATTTTCACTCCAGGGATATCTGAGGAAGAGAATACTCCTGAATCCTATTTCAGATTCCTTTTCTCAGAATTAAAAAAGCCAAAGGAATACTGTAGAATCACTTTTTTTTTTTTAGTTTTTTTCATATAATGAAATACATGTTATTTTGTTATACAAAAACTGATGAGATATAATGTTCAAATCAAATAGGAACGATTTATACATAGTTCAATACCTCCTATATAATCAAAAGGATCCCTTTAGCATCTGCTGTCTTTCTAGGCTCACTGCCAAGGGATAAAATGTAAGGACGGATGTAAAAATAAGCCTATTGCACGCTCTAAGCTAGAGGGAGGAGAGTGAGGAATTCTGAGGGTTTTAGTGAAGACTACGGGGAGCTGCGGGTCTCTGTGCAGGTTCCGCAGAGGAAGACGACCCCAGGGCAGGAAGCAGGCCACCGAGCTGAAAACAAACAGGAAGATGGTTCTTTCAAGGATTCTTGAGGTAATTCCTTTCTCAATCTCTCTCTCTCTCTCCTCACAGTAAGTTTATCAGTTGACTGTTAATAGAACAGAGAACCTCCAAAGCGTTACAGGAAAGCGCGAGATGAGTATATGGACGTCATTTCTTCCAGGTGATACTTAACTGTTTCATTTTACGAGAAAACTTTAGGAGTGAGTTAAGACATTAAGTCAGTTTTATATTTTGAATCCTCATTAATAGATATTGAGTCATTCATTAGAATGTTAACAATTCATTGCATTTTAAAAAGTGAGTATCACACCTCTGAGGAATGAAATGCAGATATTAAGCGTGACAGTGGAGAGGTTTTGTCAGAGCAGCAGGGGTGTGTTATAAAACTGACGGGTTTTCACACACAGAGCAAGCTGGTTTCTAGATGCTGCCGAGGTGACTGGATGCGTAAAATGCCTGCCTCTGAGTACATTTCACACAGAGAAAGACAGGAGGGGAATAGGAGCAGCAAAGACCTGAGGCAAACCCAATGAACATTCTGGAAGGCCGCTCAGGAACTCAGAAAAGGAAAACAGAGAAAGTAGCATACAGGAAAACGGACTCTGGGCCACGGCAGGAGGAAGAGAACTGGATATTGTACCAAAAGCTCTGCCAACCAGGAGAAGAGGGTACACAGATGTATGGAGTGTAGACACAGAAGAAAAGGAAGTAAGGCAACTTCTAAGCTGCATGCCAGGCTTGGAGCCAACTCTTGACCTAATTTTCTACACAAGAAAATGTACGTTAGATAGAATCGATCTGCTTTTCCCCCAACAGAGACAGAATCCCTTCCAAGAAACTTAATGACTACAGTTTTGGCCATATTGTTCTTACCCTAACTGGGCAAGTTTTTTGAGCTTTTACTATTAACAAATTCTGTTTTCCTCTAATGTTTTCTATTTTCATAGACTTCAAATGCTAAGGTTTGCTCACAGTTTCAGCCAAAATACTACCAAACTGTGTATTCTTTAAATAGGTGTGTGGCAAAACTTATATGAACATAGTATTCATTCATTAACTCATTCGGCAAGTATTTATTGGATTTATACTTTGTGCCAGGCACATTGTATCTTTTGAAGGAACTAAGGATCTCAAGAATAAAAATACAGCATGAACGCCAAAACAGACACAAATATATACTCTTACAGATGAGCAAAAGCATTCACAGATCTATCACACAGACATGCAGGGAGAAATAACCACATGCGTATGCCGTGTGGGTATATTTATATGCTCATATGCAAGTACAAAGGTACGGATGCAGACCACAGAGAAGATTGACTCTAAAAATTTACTATTTCATTTCCCACATGCATGAAAGCATAAGCTGTGGATTTCAAATGAAGAGCTAAGACTACATAATATGGAATCAGGAAACAGACAGAAGTGGATAAAGCTTTCATCCCCTCATGACTATCTCAGTCTTTAAAGATGCAACTTGGTAATTTCAACATCTGCAATTCCTTTACCTGACATTGTACTGGGCATCTCGGTAAATGTTTCATGTGCTTTGGATTCATAAGAGTTGCACTGGCACTAAACAGGTAGGAAGAAGTAGAAGGCAAGGGGGAGATAGATAAGTGTTTGAGTAATATCTGGGCTGCCAATACATGCCTTGTGTGAACAAGGCAATGAGGAAACAAAATGCTTCTTATTCATCCATCCATCATCTACCCAACACATATATTGCTCAAGTACAAAGATGAAGACAATGTCCCTGACCCCAAGGAGATCATAATCTAGCTTTTCCCTCTTCTTCCTGTTCTACCACCTATCCGATACCCTACCATGCCACCTGCTAACAAAGAACTGGGAGAAGAGCTTCTTGGGAAACCTGAGACACCTAAGAATGTATACCTCTCATTATCATGAATTCTCTGGTAAGTTTTTTTTTAAAAAGTGGGATGGGATGCCTTATGAAAAACACAAGCTAGACCAAGTTTCACAATGTCAGCCAATGATGACCCATTCCCAAGGGCAAGACACCCACGCCCTCCGCTTTCTCATCAACAAAAGATTTGGTTACTACACGGGGCATTAGACAAATACAGACCAAGCCTGAGGTTGAGAGTAAGCCATCTGTAGGACTACGGCTGTTTGGCAGGCGTTGCTACTCTTTGATCATTTCCAGACCCTCCCAAGGGGGAGATCTAAATCAAATGAATTTCCCCTTATCAGTTGCTTTTGTGTAGCCAAAGCATCCCAGGAGACCTCAACATCAGTGTGACTAAAAGTGGTGCTGAGATTCCAATCCTGGGAAGCTGTTCCCTTTCCCTTTCTGGTCCTGAGGGGGAGCTGCCCGCCTACCTGCAGCTATCAAGTAATTTCAAAACATAGCCCCCATCAAATTACTTCCTTGTTCTAGAACTTAGGGCTTCCTTATGCCAGTTACATTAATTCTAAACTTTTATGACCATTTCCTAAACCCCCCTCTGAAATGTGATCCCCACCTCACACGTCCCACCTTACTCTCCACCAAACCCCAATCCCAGTCTCCACTTCAGGTAAGTCAGCAGCTATGCCCACTCTGACTTTGGCACGTGCCCACGTGGGATCCCTCCTTATCCAAGCCCCACCCCTTTCTTCTGGGAAACTTTGCCTCTCAAATAAACCTTTCTCTTCCATGAGTCTTTACGCTAATTATCTAAATTATACCCTTAGCCTCATTTTATATGGAGTCCATCTTCAACACTACAGCACAAACTGCTTCTGTAATACAACTTGATCAGTGCGTGTGTGTGTACACACAGATATCTGCCCTGTCTCCAGGAGGCTGTAAACCCTATGAGCCCAGATCTCATCCCAGAAACACTGCTGGGTTCACAGGAGGCCCCAAATACATATTACTTAAGAGTGAGATAACATACTTTTATCTGAGGATGATATCAAGCCCTTATCTGATGATAACACTCTTTTCCTCTTTGTTTTAAGCTATATATATATAATTTTCTGCTGCTCTTCCTCCTTCCATGGTGTTATCATTTATTCAACAGCTATTAATTGAGCACCTCCCGTGTGTCTGAAAATAAGGACATCACAGCAAACAAGACAGGGGTGGTCCCTGCTTACTAGCTACATGGAGTCTGCAGTTTTGACTACACCTAGAAAAAGCAACACATTCCTTGAATGCAGGTGGCCATTCACTCTCCCTCTGTGGGAGTCCACCAAGAGACCAACTGAGCTACATGGCAAGTGCTAGGGCTCTAATATTTTGGAAGGCGCTAAAGGGATATAAACAAAACCACAACATACTAAGTTGATTCTAAAGTGTCCTTCACTGGCTTCTATTAAGACTCTACTTAAGAAAAAAAAATCTCTTTTTTCTGTTGCATTAGATTGGTTTTGAATTAGAAATTCAGATATCACCTAGTCTGTTTCACTATTGGGTGCTGTTTGAAGTCTTCTATAGGACAGGATGATTTCTATTCACTTATATCTGTTTAGACAGATGCCTCATAGCTTCCATGAAATAAACTTGCCAAAAATTAGTTTCTCATTAAAAAAAGGAGTAAAAATTAAGTTTACTAAAAAGTGATAATACATGTCACCAAATATTTAGATAAATACTTTATAATTATAACATTCATTCATACATACATTTATGGTACTGTCATCATAGCAATTATGACACCAGTAAGTATGGCTAAACTAAAAGGTTTGTTTCATCATGTTAAACTGTCTGCAAGACCCATTTGTAAAATGGGATACTAGCCATTTATGATTAAATGTCTGGACTCAGTATTAAGAGGATAAATGGTATATTGGGATGCTATCTCCTAGAAATATACTCTAAACTTTTAGCTATTTAGGTCCATAAAATCAAATCAACCATCCAACTAATCAAAAAATAAATTTAAATATAAAAATAATTACTAAAAGTGCTTCAAACTTTAGTAAAAATTTTAAAAAATCTTTTATCAAAGCTGAAATGGAAATTATATGACTGTCAATAATGAAACCTCTTCAGCCTCAGGAATGCACTGTTATCAAGGTTCCTAAGCTTTCTGAGAAAGTAACATAATAACTAGAACAGATCAGAAAATTTTTGGACTGTTAAACTCCATTACTGAGTTTCAGCAAAAAAAAAAAAGTAAAGGAAAGGCCCTTGCATGGTCACACATGGCAATAGTAGAAATAATCTATAAATCATGCATATTTTCATGGTAACAATGATGGCTCATGGCTTCCATAATCGGTAACCACTAGAGTGACTGATCTCACATATTGGAGCAATTCTGCCATTCCATTCCTTGCAAGTCAGGAATGATCTATATTAAACGTGATGGATCAGATATTCAAACACATGCCACACTTCATATTATGTAAAGTAAATGTAAAACATGGAGCCAATTAGGGCAAAAATACCATTTAACTCTTCTACAGTTCCAATCATGTGAGTAATTAGTACTCAAGATAGATTATGACTTTTGCAAGGGCACTTTCTGTATATGTAACATATTTACCCTGGTCCAAACCCAGTAACTCAATTGTTTTTAATGTAATTCATAATAACTATATTTTACACCATGATCTAGTACAAAAGTATCTATAAATACATATGTATGTACATATGACTGAAACCAAATTTTCACAAAACAATATACTATACTATACTATTTGTGATGTACTCCATTGTTTATTCAGGTCTAATCTAGAATCTTTAATTTAAAAAATGTGGGTCAGACTCACTGAATTGGTTTATTGACCTATTAGTGGATGATGGTGCACAATTTACAGTGCTCAAACCAACCTAATTTGATTGCTTTGCCCTTTCTAAAACTCCTACTACTTAGATTTTTTTCCTCCTCATTTCAGTTGCTTTAAAGACAGTTTCTAATGAAATAAAAAAAATCTGGGTAAGCATCAAATATTAGAGAGTGATGGGTGCCTATTTCTCCTTTGAGGTCCCAGCACCTAGAATTGTAGGCTCTAGGCACACACTGGTACCTTGATAAATTTTGTTGGATTTGAGAATAAATAAAGGGGTATTTTTGGTGTTTGTTTAGAGTCGTAGAAAAGAGATAATACCTTTCACCTGAGATAAACAAAGCCCAGTCAAGGCGGCTTTGTAGCCAGGAACAGAAAGGTGAAGGTGGGCGTGGAATCAAGTCTAAGCCGCCAGCCCACTTGAACAGTCTCCAGGGCACCCTGCTGAATCTCAACATCAGAACTCAGCAGAAACCTCGGCTAGATCTCTATTTACCTGCGTGGGGTTAATGTGCAGAGAAGGTGGAGGCAACCCAGCAACCTTCTTCTCAATTCGTGTCACAAAAACCCATGAAAGCAAAGGCAAAGGTGGAAAACTTCAGAACACTGTAGCCCTGGGACGCTCCTAACGGACTTGGCAAGGCCTCGTATGATGGGGCTGCAGCGAGATGGCCGGGGACTCGCCCTGGGGCACGACCTGCACGGGAGACAGCGACCCTCAGTTGCTGCCTGCCTGTGCGGGGACAGAAACTCGGGACAGGGCCTGCGCGGGGACAGAGACTCTTGGCCTCGGCCTGCGTGGGGACAGAAACTCGGGACAAGGCCTGCGCGGGGACAGAGACCCTGGGACTTGGCCTGCGCTGGGACAGAAACTCGGGACAGGGCCTGAGCAGGGACAGGGACCCCGGCCCCGTCCTGTGCGGCGCCTCCTCGGGCGGCGTGTTAGGGCCCACCCCGCACACCCCCGCACCTCTCTCCTCGTCCAGGCCCAGGCCGCGTTCGTGGAGCAGGCGGCGGCGCAGCGGTGCACCCTGGGACGCGGCTCGAGGCCAAGGGCAGCCCCAGCAGGCCCCGGCGCCGCTCGTGATGACGACAGCTTCTTTCACGGGTGCCCTTTCCGTGTCAGGCCCTTTGCCTGGGCTACACTCATCTCAGTCGGACCGTTGACCTTGCGGCAAGGGCATCACTTATGGTTCAGAGGGGCTAAGTTGCTCACCCAAGCCACACAGTTAGGACACGGCACATCCGGGGTTTAACCTAGGTCTTTCATGATTGCAACTTCGCTGCCACTCACAATCTCGTCAGAGGAGAGAATTCTGTAACTGGCCTACAGACCGCTGACAACTTCCGAGGGTAGGGATAGGAAGGGGAAGCTGCTGTAGAATAATTCTATAAACATCCATGTACTCTCAGCAGGCAAGTCCAGGCCTGCGGGTCTGCAGCAACCCCTCATTACAAGGTTGGATTAACAGAGATCGATAAATAGAAGACAGATAAAATGGGGCAATGGAAAACCTCTCTAGCAAAAGAGAGGGGGAAAACTATTTTCTGAATATTTGATTAAAATACAAATCCATAAAAACCATGTATAGAGGAGATAGTATAGTCTAGTAGTTAGGAAAACAGGCCTTGGAGTCAGAAAGCCCAGAATTTAAACTCTGGATTTAAACTCTGACTTTAATTCACTAACTTTGGGATGTGTGGCCTAAGGCTTTTTAATAGCCCTTTAAAATGCTCATTTCCTCATGAGTAAAATGAGGATAATCATTCCTCCTTGCAGGGTGTCTTCAGGATTGAGAATGTCTATAAAGTATTTAGCACAGTATCTGGTAAAATTAAGCACTCAGGAAATGATAGCTATTTTTACTATTTACAATGAGAGTGCACAAAAATTTTAGAAAATATCTGATTTATGTTCTCAAGAATAAGCAACTTAATTATTAAGTCTTATTAAGTCTTAATAAGTCTTACTATGTCACCATGAAAGAAAAACAAAGAGGCATTAAGGAGAGCTCAGGATGAGATAAAAAGACAGGAAGTTGGGATATATGTTCATATTAAAATGTGAATGGAGATGGCTGAAAGGAGATTGCAAGGAAGTGGAAAATAATAGATTTAAACCTGCTTTGGAGGTGATGATGAGTTGAGTTGACACTAGAGAAGATCAAATCGGATATGAAAAGGTGGAGTTCAGATATTCTCCTGGGACACTCAGGAGAAAGAACAAAGAGATGAAAGTGATAAGAGATAAGCATTGAGATTAGAAAGCAGAAACTCAATCTACAAATACTGACTTAAAGAACTGTAAATAATAGTAACATTGAAGGATGACAAAATGACTTAGCAAAAAAATATATGGGATGATATATAAAAGACTCATTATATTCTGGGCAAGAATACTGACCAGATCTAGATATAACCTCAGGAAATTTTTGTATTTCAAGGACAAGAAATTATTGTGGAAGCACCCTACAGAAAAGCACAGTTAAGTTAAAATAATCAAAAGGAGCTAATCTTAGCTTTCTCCTTAGCTTAGAACAGCTAAGGCCAGAAAACAATGTAGCAAAAGGTCAACTGTTTAAGAAAAATTGTGACACAAAAATAATTCCCAAATTGTCATTCAGATTAACAAAAGAAATAGCAAACAAAAGACATACTCTGAAATACAAAGTCTCAGAAAATATATCCCTCTTTCTAGGAAAGTTGCCGAGGAGCATAAATAACCCAGCCATCCTTCCTGGAAACATTACCAAAGAAGGGAACCAAAATTAAAATTAGCTCATTAGACACATCATGAAATTGAGTTAAGACTAAATAAATATAAGGATAACAAAATGGAGTGTAAAGTCAAAAATAAAATTTGAATAGAAGAAATATAATTAAAAATTTATTGCAAATAGAGATTTGGTTTATGAATTCAGATGAAATTAACAATGGCCAGAAACCTAGACCGGGCAGGAAAAGGAAAGCAAAGTAATTCTTGCATGTAATAGAATCTACACTTAAGGCATAAGTCTCGGCTTTGATAACTAGCAAAAGAAATTTTCAAGCATATTTTTTGAAAAGCATAGAAAGATAATCACTTGTATAGTTTAAAACAGTAGGTATCTTTTCCGAATAACTACAAGAGATGATAAATACAAATTACTAACAATCTATACACAAACCAAAAGAAAATAAACACCAAGAAATAAAATAGCAAATATGTAATTTATGACAAGAAAAATCATTTAAAAGGTTAAACCTATATATATTTTCAATGAAAAGGAAAAAGAGACAAAAGCTTTTTGATTGTGTTTATGATATAAAATTCATTTATTATCTGCAGCTTATAAATAATCAGACCAAAAAAATCATACCAAAAGGTTTAGATGAAAAGTCACATAATATAGTGGAACCTCAAAGCCTGGCCTTGTATTATCCCAATGCACTTTTCTCTAGGTACTGCAGTGTTTTTTGTTTTTCTTTTTCACCAGCTGATTCACAACTCAAGTAGCAAAGCCAGGGTGGACGATACAGACTGCATAAGAGTTCTAGCGTCATCTGTTCTGCATAGCACTACTCCAAATGGCATGCTGCTGTGTTTGTGAACCCAGCCTCCCACAGTGGGTATGTCACCACTGACCTATTAACAACAGGAATGACACATCTTCACTGGAGGTAGGACTTTGCCATCCTCTGCAGCAGACTGTTAAAGAACAAAATAAGCAGTACTGTTTATTTATTTTTTTACAATGCTGTTAAAAGAAATGCCTCTCATGGAATTCCGACAGCTGCTTCTTTCTCCTTGTCAATCTATCCAGCAAGTGTAGAGCACTGTTCAGATCTATTTCCAAATCCTCAATGGAGGGTGTGCTGACAAGCTTTTTTGCCTATTCAGACCTTTCAGAGACTTGGGCTATTTTTGATTACTCCCAAATGTTACTCTGATTCCATTATCAATTTGTAATAAAACTCACCCGTACAGTGGGAAAGCTGTTGCCAGTTAAAAGTGACACGCAATTAAGAGCGCATATGCCATATACAAGCAAAGAATGCTACGTGACAACAAAAATACCATACTTGTCAACAATCTAGTCAGTCAGGGACACCTTTTCAATGTGAAGAAAAATAGCAAAATCAGAAAAAAAATTAACACATTAACTGCCATGTGAGTTGTATTTAACTCAACACTAGTTTTTAACCCGGGGCCTCATGAAGCATATGTAACTAGCACATCTCTTCACCTTGGGACCCACAAGAACTATTTTTCAAGTTGCATATAACTTAGGCACAAAAAGCAATAAAAAGTAACACATTTTTCATTAAATTAGAAACGATCATTTTGTTTTCAAAGTTTTTATTCTATTTTCGTGATAAAACACTACGACTCCACGGAAATTTTTTTTTTTTCTGGTGTGGTAGTCAATGTGTTAAAAGACAATTTACAGAAAAATTGACAGTCAAAAATTCAATTCTGTTTTCAATAAGTAAAGTATACTACTCTTTTATGTTTTACAGAAAAACAAATAAACAAAAATACAGAGAGATTTGGAGATGGAAAATATACTCTCCTCTTCTCAGCAAGTAAAAAACGTTTAGCTGTGGAGAAACCTGCCCTTCCTCATAATTTATTGAACAACAGAAACCAGAGTCATCAGGAGTTATAAATGTGCTTCTGTTGTGTTCACTTTGTGGGCTTCAAAGGGAGAAACGTGTTTGTCAGGAGGCTTAAAGCAATTAAAAAACACATAGACATCCCAATCACCACCCCTAGAAAGTAGTTTTAACATAAACCCATGTTTTAACTGTACCTTCGAAGATTTAGTAGGCTCTTGTCTCAAACCAGATTTGCAAACACTTGAGACTTTCTCCCTGGAAAGGAAATCATGTGCAGGTCACATTCCATTTCTTAATGCTTCTAAATATCAGAGAACTGTACTTTGAAAAAAAGTAAAAATCCCGAAAAGGAGAAACACAAGCAATTCAGGGCAAGTGCAAACATGTATTTCACTCAATGCAGTAAATAACTAGATTACAGTTTGGTCCACCTATTTGGTAAAGTTCAGTAAACTGCAAACTTAGAAAGGGATCACTGTGTGCTTTTACTATATCTGCATCTGTATCTATATCCACACACACACATTAGCGAGCTTTGCAATTAGTAGGGGATACATGGCATTAACTATAAAGGTTCTGATCTGAGTTCAGCTCACCTTCCTTGGAATAATGAGAAAAGTTTAGAATTGGTTTGCTGGTCTGATATATGACAGTACAGTCAGAAAAGGCATTTTATCAACTCCAATTTTCAAATTGGTATTTTAATAAAGACAACTTTATGCTGTCATAAATGACAATCATGACTAATTAAAGTTCAAAATTTAGGCCAAGTTTCCAAACATCTGGACAGCCCCTGTCTGCCAAATGCAGCCCTAGTGGGTTGTGTTAGGAAGAGATGAGAGGAACAGCAGCAGGTGAAGTCGGTGCCCCAGGAGATGCTTGTTGACTGGAACATCACCTTCAGTAGTCACACTAAAATTATTTTTGACTTGGATGGCATTGTTTTCAGCCTATTTCAAAGGTGCCACTCAACATTCCAGTATTATTTGTGTACAGAGAACACAAATAAATTGAAAACAACTGTCCTGTGGTTTCTACCTCCTCCCATTCCTGCACATTTGGATCCAACTAAAATTGCTCTCCTGGAAGTCACCAACAAATTCCTAGTGGTCAAACCATCCAGTGGCTTCTCAGATCTCACCCTACTGTCCCTCTCACAGATTCTAAGCTCCACACACATTTTCATTCTCAAAGCTCTACCTGATCTCTCTTCGTTTCCTCATAGTATTTCTTGTTCTCCTGCCTCTCCTTTCTTTCACTTTCTGCCGCCTTCTCTCCAGGCCTTGTCCCCACTTCTCTCTCTCTCTCTCCACAGTCAGGGCTATCATACCTTTCTCCATGATTTTCATAATTCCTGTCCACAAACGAATCCCTTATTTGGTCTAACACTGTCCTTCTAATTGTCAACAGAGGATTTTTAACGGTGCTCTACATCACCATGTGCTGATGACAGTGCCTAAAGTCACTCGAGTGAAAACGGAACTGTCTTCCTCACAGGACTTTCTACTTCCTTATTTTAGTGGACCACCACCAGCGGCATCTCAGCCATGCCAGTGAAACAATGTCTCCTTGTTTCAGGTTGATCTTGTCCTTCCTTTTAAATTCTTTTCGCAGTTATACTTGCACACATTATTTAAAAACTCAGTCTTTCAGTTATAGAATCTTTACTTTCTTTAGTACTTTCTCTTTTCTAGTTCTCTTTTCTCTTTCTGGTACTTCTCTCGTCTATTTTCCAATTTCTTTACCTATTGCTATACTTCCTAGATATCCTCAGTTTAATTTTACTGTATTTCTATTGTTTTTCACTTTTGCTATATTGATTTATAAGGTTTCTTTTTCCCTTCTACTGAATATGTTTATACAGTTTTATTTATAATCTCTTATCTCTGAGGATATTGATAGATTAACTTTCTCCTTGTCTAATCTGTTTCATGTTTTTGTCTCAGCCTCTGCCTTTCCCCCAATGCCTGATGACCCTTGGCTGTTCACTCACTGTGAGAGTGGGGCACTGAAATGCCAGTTAGCTCTACGTACATGGCGATGTTTGCAACTGTGGGCTTCATAGTAGGCCAATTTGGATTAGTGATTTCTTTGGTAAACCTCCAATGTCAGTATCTTTAGATCTTTTCTCTTGGGTTTGTTAGATTCCTCAGAAAAGTCTCTTCTAGTCTCCTGCCTGGAGTTAGAAGTGCTCCGAGTATAGGGTTGGGGAGGATGATGGTTCTCAGCATTCAGTGTGTAAATGTCTAAATAATCCCACTTTCAGGGTGTTATTCCTGTCCTCAGCTGTGTATGGTGCTCCCTAGCCCAAAGACTCTGTTTCACTCACTCTGGGAAATAAACCTCTAATCGACGAGGGTAGAGGAGGGAGCAGTGGTTAGCTTGCATGGATTGGGGCAGGGGATCTAGAGGTAATTGTTTCTTAAATAGACTTTCCACCAACCATCCCCTGATATAACACTACAACCTCCTGAGCATTCTGGGGAATCCACCTTGTACCTCAGGCTGCTTCTCAGCTTTCCCTATACCAGGTAAGAACTTAACTGCTCCTGGGTCTGCTCAGTCAGTTATCACTCATCTACATACCCTTGAGCTCCCCAAATTGTGTGTCTTGTTGATCCTGATTTTGGTCCCTTCACTATTGTGTTAGAGGGTGTTTAAAGGGGGAAAAACCCGACGTGGGAATCTAGCCAGAGGCCTGGATCCCCCCTTCCCAATCCGGTTGCCCTTGCCTTCAGTGAGACTTCTGCAATAGACTCTTCCAGTCTTTTCTGCTTGTCCATCTCGCAGATACATTGCTACTCAAGTAACTTTCTTCAAACACAAAAGCAGTCATTTACTCGAAAGTTGCATCAGCTCTTCACTGCCTACAGAATAGTCAACATTCCCTAGCACAGCACCCTTGGATGATCTGACCCTAACATACTTTTCTAGTGAAACCTGTCACACAACCCCTACACATAACCAAAGCTGCAACAATTTTAGTTTTAATAGTGTACATTCATCACCTTCTGTCTTGAAGACAGGGAATAAATTAAGAAGGGGAGTATGAGAGGATACTGGAACCAGACTACCTGAATTTATTCCCTCAGCTCTGCCACTTTACCAGCTGGATAATCTTGGGCAAGTTACTTCATCTCTACCTCTGTAAAATAGGAATCATAATAGTATCTACCATCTAACATTACTGTAAGGATTAGAAGAGCACTTAGAACAGTGGCTGGCATATAGGAAGTGCAATGTAAGTGTTAATGATTATAATTCTCTGCACATCTGTCTCCCCCTGTGGATTAGCAAATCCTTGGAGAGGGATCTCTTCCCATTTATTCAACATTTGTGGTGTGGCTTTGACAGATAGGATGCTAACTACTGGGGATAATGTAAAAAGAGGTTGGCAAATGGAAAGACTGCTGACTAATGATTCAAATACATGACAAATGCTACAATTACAGGGAAGAGCCAAGTGCAAAGAATACAGAGCATGTAAAATCTAATGGTGCAGAACAGATCGGGGAAGGCTTCAGAGCTCACGCTTAGGATGGGGCTGGAGGAATGATTATGTAAGGGAAAGGGTTGTGCTGCTAAGAACAGGGGATGGGGGAGATCCACAGGTTAGGCTGGAGAAGCAGGTTGGGGCTAATTGCACGAGATCCTGCATAACCTGTTCAGGCTACACTTTACTGTTGAACCAGTGTTTGTCAATCTCACCGTCTGGGTGTGCCATATAGAATTCTGAGTAAAAAGTAATGTTACTAATAATAGCTGAAATGCAGCTACTTGACATTTTAAAAATAAATTAGAACGCACTCCCAAATAATGTAGAACAAAAGAATACACAATCTATGACTCCATTTATATAAAAGACAATGCCAGGCAAAGATAATCTCTGTTGTCTCTATCCAGGATACGGTTACCTTTAGGGGTGGACAGGGACTGAAAAGGGATCCAAGGGGAACTTCTGTGATATGCACGCTGTTTCTTGAGCTAGGGTACTGGCTTCCCAGGTGTGCTGTGAAAATTCAACAAGCTGGATACTTACATGAGCATTTTTATGTATTTTTTATGTTTTAAGTTAAAACAAATAAATTAGATTCATGACAGTGTGCACACTTGGAGTTCCATATGCTTTTACTGGGAGAAGGGGTGGGATCAGAGACTGCTTTCAGGGGTACACTGGGAACTCACTGTGTAGACAAATTATCACAGTTTCGTGTTCCTTTGTGGCCTAACTCAGATCAGCTCTTCGATGCTCTGAAAGGTCAAGAATAGTTACCACATGGCCAAGGGTCATCTTTAGCAACTGTGGGGCTTAGTGGGTGAGTGATGAATTGATTTACACTTAAGAGTCAGTTATATAGGCAGAGATTCTGAAATGCCAACACTCAGCATACCTTTAAGATTGCTTTTTCCTCGTTTACATTTAACAAGGGGCTGATGGGTCCATTTTAACCTTATAGAGAAACACAAATCAAAAACACATCTGCATAAGCATGAGTTATAATGCATTCAACATTTATGTACCCTTAGGAACACATTTTTTTTTTCTTGAAAAGTAATTTTCATTAAAAACTAGTCATGCATCATTTGACAGGGACATGTTCTGAGAAGTGCATTGTTAGGCAATTTCATTGTTGTGTGAACATCATGGAGTACTTAACAGATAGCACAGCCTACTACACACCTAGGCTATATATGGTATGGCCCAGGGGTGGGGAACCTTTTCATGTTGTAAAGCCGCATTAATTTAGCTATAACCAAATAAGGCCACATTCAAGAAACTTCAATTAGATATACTTAAGAATGTACATTATTTTGTAAAAATCTAACTACTATGTATTTAATAATTTCAAAAAATGAAAACTATTTAATTTTAAAGTTAACTAACCTTTTAATGACTGTTATGTCTGGTTTTTGTTGGAAAGCATTTGAATATTTTGTTGCAGGATGGAGGTCTGCAGTTTCAGCTGATCCTCTACATGGGTATCGGTCATTTGTGACCTTAAGGGTGTCTTGATTTGGGTTAGGTAGGAGAATGTAGATTCGCAGCAATAAGTGGTTGAAAAGCAAGAAAGGATTTTTTGGGCATGTTGTCGAAGGTGTGGGTATTCTACTGCATTTTTCTGTATTTCAATGGGACCTTAAGTCTTAACATCAAACAATGACTTTAAAATGTCATTTACTGACAGCTCAATCAATTCCACCTGCAGTTCTTTAGGTGCCTTGGTGATATCAACTAGGTGAGGCTGAAATGCTAATTTGAGTATGATGTCATGATTCTCAAAGTCAGTGAAGCTTTCATTGTATTCTCCAATTAATTGTTCTGTAACAGCTGTGTATCCTTCAAATGATTTGCGTATATCATCTTGCTCATCAATGTCCTTTGCTAATTGGGGAAAATGTTCATCTAAAATTTCCTTTTGAAGAAGTGTTCTGAAAAAAGGTGGCTTTCTTCAAAATGCTTGGATTTTTTTGCCACATATCATATACTTAGTTTTACCTTGCAAAGAAATATTCAAGTCATTTTGATTTGACATGGTATCACACAGATATGTTGTATTCCTATAGAAGTCTTCTTCCAATAATTCACATTGCTGATTCTGTTCTTCATAAAATTTAACCATCTGTTCTCATAGAGATAAAATTTTGGCTAACACCTGTCCCCACAATAGCCAACATACTTTAGAATGATATGGCAAATCCACACTGAATACCTCATCATTCAACTTTAGCATGTTACAAAACTGATGAAGCCATGTTGCATTTGCACGAATACAGTTAACAACACTCATAACTTGGTGCAAAGTGTCACTTAAAGTAGTAGCTTTAGCACAGAGATTTTGCTGATGAAAGATACAATGAAAACAAATGAGACCACTTGGATCTGCCAATACTTTTTTTTTATCTGGGCAAGAAACCCTTCATGTTTTCCTGTCATGGAAGGTGCACAGTCTGTATGTACAATCACCGAATTTACCAAATTCAGTTCAACTTCACATTTATCTTAAAAGTTGTTCTAGACATCTATTTCTCATGTTCTGTTCCCAAGAGTGCCCCAAGTAAATTTTTCTAGCAAAGAAAATCTTCC
>CAUYSK010071145.1:0-10588 GCA_963575035.1 Avahi laniger
ATACATTTTTAAATTGCTCATATTATTTCATAAATTTTTATGGTAGATAGGACAGCATTTTTTGTCTACTTTCCAAAATAAATAATCCTTCAGCTTTTAATCCACCACCTTATGACAGACCAATTACCTAATTCACGCTCATCAATTAATTGCTCAATATGGTCAAGTCCTTCAAGGCTTTCAATTAAAATCCTTTCTTCCGAGAAGTTTCCTGGACCTCCAATTCTGATATCTCATTTATCTTGTATACAGCTTTATCATAACATATTCCATCCTGCATTTCGAGATTTTTTTTTTCCTTTTATTTGCTATGGGTCCCAGCATATAATACCTCCAGGATTAGCATAGTGTCTCACACTCAGATTAGTACACTTCGTTGGGAGAAATATGAATGAATAAACAGAAAACTGGATGAAACAACACATTTCATTTTCTCCAATCGCTAGGCTCCTCCCCCAAACCAATGAGAATAAAGAGAATTCCAGAACAAAGAGAAGTCAAGTTTGTCACTAGATTATACAATAAAATAAAGAGTTTCAAGTATTTACAATCATGCACAGAAGTGTACACATATGGAATTTGAAAACATTGAAAATATTCACCATTTACATATTGAGCATCTGTTTTATTCATATGTATCATATAATTGAGTGATAAACTAAATACAATCCTAGATTATCATTTTTAATGAAAATAGGAAAGTATGAAAAATCAAGAAATACTAACATTAATAGTCCTACCATTTGTTCATAGAGTTAAAATATCATACAATAAATGTTAAATGAACGATCCTTTTCCATGTTAATTTTAAATTCAAAATATGTAAAGCAAAGAGTTATTCATATAATTGATACAGTGATATAACATTGCCTTAGCATGACTTAGTGTAAAGTCTCAGTGTTTTAGAGACAGAATATTAGAAATGAAATGGCACAATATTAATATCTTTTCTCTTGAGCGTGTGTATGTGTGTGTCCTATTGCATGCAAGATGTCTGCATAAAATTGACAAGTCATTTGCTTATTTTCAAATCAGAAAGACCAAATTAGAATTCTGATTCTAATACATAGAAGTGACATTAAACTGGGAAATTTATTTAACCTTTTGGGGGGTTTTAGTTACCTCATTGGACAGTCGGGTATAATAACATCGCCTATATTAGGTGGTTATGAGAACTGATGTGGTAGCGTAGACAATATGAACAGTGTCCGGCATAGAGTAGACACTTCCTGAAGAATTGGTCACCAGGCTGAGAGGGTAACAAAGACAAATAGATATTTAAGCTGACCTCAAGGAATTTAGTGTCATTGGAGATAATGGAGAACAATGATATCTTCCCTGTTAACCCTATAAGTTTAATTGAAATAATGACTAAATGAATAATGTATATGGTAGAGATTGAAAATATAAGGTGATCTTGTAGAGAAGAATAACACTGTTTCACAAAAAAAAGAACAGGCTGAGTAGGTTGATTTTTTTCTCTAAATAAATCACAATTAATATTAATGATGGCATTCACAATACTCGTTTGAAAGGATCTGTGAGGAATCACCTTAAATCACTCTGAGATCTTAATGTTTTCAGTCATTCCCTGGGCTTCATCTTAAGACCATGTTTTCCTGCCAATGTCCTGGATTTATTCTCTGCCCAAAAGCTATTTCTTAATTTCAGCATAATTTTCCATCTGGAGAGACTAGGAATGAGGAATAGTTTTATTTTCAAACTCAGCAAGTCCTGGCTCCCTTACATTTCATGGTTCTTTCTCTAGATTTCCTCTCCCTGTCTCATTTATCATAGGCATGAGACAAAGTTAAGTGGTACTTTAGTTCACTATCTTGCCTCAAAATTTCCTTACTACATTATCAGCTTCATTAAGGACATTTAAGGACATCACCTGTTGCTCCAGGTGATGGTGTTGCAAAATTTTTTGCTAGTATAACAAGGGACCTTTTTGCCAGCTTTTAATATATTTTTGAAGATTTCCCTTTAAGTCTTCCCACAAAGCCTCTTTGAGAACCATCAGGTTTCTGCTAACTCTCTCTCCAAGGCTCTCTTGTGAACACTGTTCTTAATGCCCTCCTTGGTCCTGTCCACCATCTTGGCCCAGAGCTAAGGGGTTCTTACAGCAGCAACTTCCTTTCAGATACCAAACTATGTTCCAATTCACCTTAAAACTATTGATAAGTGACATCAACTATCAACAATGTTTTTCTTTTTTTTTTTTTTTTCTTACTATACTGTTATTTGGACCAGGCTTGGAGAGGTGCCTGTCTCTGCCCTGTTTGGTATCAGAGCACAGGTAGAAGGCTGGGACTGGCTTGAGTCTAGGTACTGAGGCCATCGAAGTGTCACTCATGCCTGATGATTGATGTTGGCTTTCGGCTGGGACCTCAGATAGGATTATCACCCAGAACACTTACATATGCTCTCTTTTTGTTGCTATTTGTCTTTCTCACAGCATGGTGATCAGTTTCCAAAAATGAATGTCCAGCAAGAACATCAGGAGTGCATGGCACTTTATGGCCCAACTTTGGGACTCACTTTGCATCACTTTCACTACATCCTCTTATTTGGAGTAGCCTCCACTATCCCTCCCAGGTACAAAGGGATGAGATAGATCCCTCAGTGAGAGCGGGTCAACATCTCATGATAAGAAGAGCATTATGGTGGCCAACTTTGAAAAATATAGTCTGCCACAGTTGCCAAGGTCCTCTCTTACGGGCAGTAAACAATGATGAGATGTATGGAAATAAAACTCAACAGAAATCAAGCCGGTAGGAGGGGGCAGAGGGGCCGGGTAAATTCATACCTAATGGGTACAATGTACATTACTGGGAGATGGCACAATTATAACTTTGACTCAAACTGTAGAAAAGCAAATTATATAAACAAAATGTTTGTACCCGTTTAATATTCTGAAATTTAAAAAAAAATTGATGAGTGCCTCATGAGCATCATTAAGAAGGAACTCTCTCCTACAAATATATAAACACAGTCCCCATTATAGAGAACTTCAATTTACCTTTAAAAAAAACCTGAATATATTAATATAAAGCTAATCAAGGAACAAGCAGCATGTGCCCCACAGGACTTTAGAATTGCCATGAACTAGTGGTTGCTGTGTGGCCTCCTAGACTTCTCCTTTTAGAACAAGAGTGTTGACAGTCTGTATCCCATGCTTGTATCACCATTGCATATAATATGCCGCAGGTGTAAGAAAAGGGTAGAAACTTCTCTCCTTGGTTCACAGGTCTTCAGACTGAAAGCACATGCTCAGGTGGTTGTACTCAGGACTTGCAAGCCAGTAGAATCATCTATACTTGGAGATGATTTAGATGCTATACTCACAGACTTCAAGCTGCTATCATATTGTACTCTGAATTATGTCCCTCCAGAATCCATGTACTGAAGTTGTAGCTCCCAGCATCTCAGAATATAACTATATTTGGAGATAGGCCCTTTGAAGAGGTAATTAAATTAAAATGAGGCCATTAGGCTGGGCCCTAATCCAACACGACTGGTATTCTTATAAGGAGAGAAAATTTGGAAGCACATAGGCACAGAGGGAATACTGTGTGAAGGCACAGGGAGAAGATGGCCATGCACAAGCCAAGAAAATAGAGATCCGAACAAACAAGCCCTGCTGACACCTTGTCTAGACGTCCAGCCTCCAAAATTGTGGGAAAATACATTTGTATCGTTTAAGCCATCCAGCCCGGGGTATTTGTTATGGCAGTGCTGGCAAACTAATATATAGTGTAAGGGCCTGAGAGTATGAGGTTTTTGAGGAAGAGTTTGAATGCATTTTGCATGGGAGAAGGGAATGGATTGTAGTGGCCAGACGGCAGAATGTGGCAGCTTGTGTTTTTCAAGGAGGGCCTTCGCCAGCTATCTTACCTCATGTGCTCCTCTGAAAACGTTAAATTGGCATTCCTCCCATCATGTAGTGGCTTCAGTGACCCCCTCCCTTTGAAGCTGAGTGGAACTTTGTGAGCAGAGGGGAAAGGATGTGAAGTGTTTCCAAGGCTGGGCCATAGGAAAGCCATGCTTGTCCACTTTATCTTCTTGGGATACTCACTTGGGAACCCAGCAGGCGTGCTGGCAGGAAGCCAAGTAGCCACGTGGAGAGAACATGTGCAGGTGTTCCAGCTGACAGCCCCAGCTGAAGTCCCAGCTGACAGGCAGCCTCTACTGCAGGCCAAGTGATCTGTACAATGATTCCAGTCCCAGCTGTCAGGTAACCTCTCCCGTTGGGCCAGCCCAGCTGGTGCATGTGGAGAAGAGCTGACCTGTCTACTGGAGCCCTGATCACACTGCAGAATTGCGGGCAAAATAATCATTGTTGCTTTCACAGTCTGAGTTTTGTAGTGACCTATTATGCAGCAATAGATAACTGGAACAGAGAACTGCAGCTGACATAAATATACTGTTGTTTTAAAACAAAGAGGTTTTCTTGCATCCTCCCAGTGACCTGAAATTCCTTAATTTCTATTGATATTATTATTTGGTATGCTTTTACTAAATCAACTGTTATTTGACAACCTTAAGTATGAATAGCAGGATTGCAAACTTCAAACTAAAAGCAAGTAAATTAAGTTTAAAAAAAAAATTGTTGAAAAATCCCCCATGAGTGCATTGATTCATTCTAATCTAGAATATTCATTTTACCTAGACTGATTCCCAAAAAAATTGCACATGTGCACACACATGATCCGCAGGCATTATTATATTAATTGGCATTATTATATTAATATAATCATACTAGAAATGCCATTTAAAAGTGCTTGAGCTATAGGTAAGGCCTTTACTTGATGCATGTATATAATCTTGACTTCTGTTAAAATCTAGCCTAGAAAACATTTTTGTTTCTTTTTTTTCTTTTTCTTGATCCCTTCTTTAGCTCCCAAGAATTTCCAAAAATTGTTGCATTTTAGATTATACTGCCAGCTGCATACTTTTCTGCTTTACTAATTTGCAGACTTCACTTACTTGATAACACTTCACACAGCTGTCTACCCCAAGTTTAAATGACTTTCTGATTTCTGAACAAGTAGCTTCCAAATAATGGCTTCCGACCAAGGTCTTTGGCAGTATAATTTTATCCACCAGACCTGGCACAGAGAAGCGTTTTCATTTTTGTTAAGGGTCTACATTTTTGTCTTATCAAATGATGAAGAATATAATTAAAACTTGTTTGTGGCATGCCACACAAATATCTTAGTGTCTTTTCTTTCCATCTTCCTTTGGGGTTAATCATACTTGGAGGCATGTTTTTCTTTTTTTCTTTTTTCCCCTGATAGAGTATTACCACGATTCTGGCAACCTTTCACCTTTCTTTCTGTTAACAACCAAAAAACATATAGCCTTTCCGGGAGCTATTAATGGTCATCAGCATGAAAAGTACATCAGAAACCTGAGTTAAAATAAAGCCCTGTGATAGGGTAAGGCTCAGTTACGTTAGCCCATTTAACATATCTCAAGCTCTTTTTCTGAAGATATACTGTATGAAAAGTTACTAAAACTAAAAAAATAAACTGCTAAATAATTCAAAATGCCAATAACAGTAACACGAGCCAATTGGTAAGAGTCAAAGACTCTAGAGGGACATGAATTATAGCTGGAAGAAACAGTTACAACGGTTTTGTAATTAAGCTAAGACACTAGAAGTAAAACATTTCTATATTAAACGTGCCGACAAAATATATTAGTCAATAATATTTTTGTAGAAATAAAATATTAATACCTTAGTAGTAAGGAAAGTAAAAACAAGAAAAAAATGTTTAAAAATCTTGGGAAAATTTGATTATTTCAGAATCCATTACCAGTTTTCCAGCTTGTGCTGTTTTGGTTTCATTTGACTCCAAAAATGCAAAACAAATTTTATGTAAACAATGGAAGATGATTCCAGATTAGATAAGAGATAAAAAATACACTAAGAAATGAATAGTTAACTCCTAACTTTTTCCGTTAAGTTTTGCAAAATTATAGCATCTCAATCACACCTGGAGTTTCTTTAATTCCCTTTTATTTTTTTGTACTAATAAATATGCTGTAAAGTATATTTCAAGTTAATAGGAATAATGGCAGATACCACTGATAAACTCTTAATAACGGCCTTTTTATTAAGTTTTTTACATATAACTAAGTAAAATGTAAAAAAAAATTCATCGGTACTTAGGAAATGAACTTGAAAAAAATATTATTTTTTTAAAAAT
Organism: Avahi laniger; assembly: GCA_963575035.1. NCBI lineage: Eukaryota > Metazoa > Chordata > Mammalia > Primates > Indriidae > Avahi > Avahi laniger. The sequence goes on from CAUYSK010071145.1 coordinate 6,216, forward strand.
GAGTAGGCTGAATCTGCAAGTGCATTTTAAAGTCAGTCCATTGCATTCTCAGTAATATTTTAAATATGGAGCAATTATAGTTCCCTCCTAAATCTTCTAACTTTGTGCAATGGGAATATTAAGCACAATTGCAGATAGGTCTCAGAATTGTACTGCACTTTATCCTGCTCTGCAGACCAAAACCAAGATGAGCTGAACTTGCCAATCAGAGCACTGTGTGAATATGAGAATATTTTATCAAAATAAGAGAAGAAAAGGAAACAATGTGTCTTTTTAAGGACTAGAAACTGCAAATGGCTTTCAACTGGCCCTTTATCACAGAAATACAAAGAATGGGAGAGCTGGGAGTGCAGTTTGCAGTACTGTATTATCTCAATTCAGGAATGATGTTTTCAATGCTCTTATGTCCATCTGTGTGTGAAACTATAACTGCTGCATAATCCCAGTTTTCTTTCACAGAGGTACAAGAAAAACTCTTCAGAGGTTGGGGAATATGATTTTTCTCTGTCGATATTATTCTTTGAAATTGTAAGAATCCCTAGTGTAAAAGACACTCAAATCTATACTTATTTGATTCTTCTTTTTCTAACCACGTTTTCCTTTATGAATAAATAAAAGCTATGCTTTTTAATCTATATCACATGCTGTAAAACAGACTAAAGTACACATAATTCTGCCTGCCCTAATCCCATTGCTATAATCTTTCAGGACAGTATTCATTATTTTCAGGACAATATTTATTATATATTATATGTATTCCTTCAAAATTATTGATGATCCACTATGTTTCAGTTCTGGAAAAATAAACACCATTGTCTTATCTTTTTTATTATAAACTAGAACAGTGAATCTCTATTCTTCACCTTTGGGCATTTGCTTTGTGGTTTGTCACAGTAAGTTATTTTATGTTTTTATTTTTTCTCCACTTGTATGTAAGCTCTCTGAGGGCAGGGAGCTTTGTCTCATTTACAGCTGAATCCTGGAAGTTAACCTAACAGAGAGTAAATATTCACAAATATTTGTTGAATTAGTATAAGAATGAATTATTGAATGGATAGGATTGCTAAACTTATAACTTACATTAGCTTAATAAAGTATAATGTAGTATCTCAGGATTCCATGCTTTAAATGTCTTGGAAAAGTCATTTTAAGGATTTTATCAACTGGTAAAGGAATTTATGTGTTTTAATATATTATGTTTAATAAAAAACTGTACAATGCAATTATTATACAATTCAAATATTCCTAAACTCACAATGGCTGATGAAATGTTATGACTGGATGGATGTGGTAGAAAAATGTACACTAAAGCATTTACATCTTCAATCTGTAACCAACCATGCTTCAAGGGGATCATGCAAATTAGTCTATGCATGGGATGATGACAGATAAACCTATTAATCAAGTATTAGAATATGAATAATAATAGTAAAGGTGTTAAGGTGATGGTTTAAATGACCCAATATTAAGGTTGAGTGAAAGCTAATTTTCACAATGGGCAGTAAATTGTTATTCTGAGATAGTGAACAAGATGCAACTAAGAATTATGTTCAAGTAGACTTTAGATCAATTCATATATTTCAGAGCCACTCTTGAAAACTATTCAACCTCAAGAGTTTCAACCAGATGAAGTATTCCAAAGGAATGTTTCTCGAACCACTGGATTGATTGAATTATTATTTTCCCCTGTTTTGTCATTCCTTCAATATTTTAAAACTTTTTTGACAGAGGTATTAGAAATACTCATTTTTAGCAAAACAATATTACTTCTCATGCATTTATTTTCTTCATATGTATATTCACCATAAGAGGGATACCAGGGGAGGAAAAACTATCCTTTAAATATACACAGAATTTCAAGGAATAAATTAGAACAAAAAGTTTATTTGGAGCTGAAATGAAAAGAATTTAAAACTCTGATCTTAATTAATTTAAGAAACAAGAAATAGAATTAATTGCATATGAATTTTCTAAAAATGTGAACAGATCCATTAATAACAGAATTTATATTGAAAACATCAGCAAATCTGGCTTCCTACTTTACACTATGTAAACATAGAACACTCTGTGTAAAATTAGAGTAGGCTCCAGGGAACAAGACCTAAGAATGAATACTTGCACAAGTCATTTCCAGAATTATTTAGTAAAAAACCAAATTAAAGAAATCGACTTTAAAGTTTTCTTTTAGCCTCAAGATCTTTGTTATTCCAGATCTGATAATGTCACAGTGAAGCCCAACCAAATAACTAACTGTGAGGGAAGGACAAGGCCACTTCTAATTGTCCATGAAGAAGCCCCAAGTGGAAGCAAGGAGATAACTTCTCTTTCCATAGCATGAAATTGTACACCTCAGGTCATCTGAATGACATCTTTTATTACTGCCGAATACAGAAATGAGGTCATACAGGAGCTGTCCCTGGGGAGCTGAGTTATGGATTATTCTATCTGAGAATTAGACAGGCGTTCACTTGAAAGCATTGCTCTAGCTTAATATCAACAAGACTTCATTATTTCTCCTGCTGGTACTAGAAAAATATTGCTACTGCTGAGGGCTTATATATGTTTTTGTTATAGACCCAATTTCCAACAGTCATTTTAAGTTACAAATGGAATCTACTCTCACCGTACACAAGTTGTCAGCTCAACTAAAAAGGTGTTTTAAAAAAGAGTGCATCACTTGAAAAGAGTGTGGTATGGCCTTAAAAATAAAGCAATATATTTGTTTAAGTTCATTAAAAATAACATTAAGGAGTTCACTGAACAGTCCTGGAGCTGGGCAAGTTGTGTTCTTACAGTATTTTCATTTATCAAGTGAGAAGTATTCTGATATGTGCCAAAAATACTAGCCAAAAAAAGAGGGGATTATTTATAGGGAGTAAGTTAAATTCATGATAATGATAATTTGTTACATTTAGAGATAAAATTCTCATGACTGAATTTTGATAAATTTTGAAATTTAATCAGTGGCATTTATCAAAAAACTAATATTTGGGATAAGGAAAAAAATATTTTTCAGCCATTTTTAACTGATTCCTAAGTATTTTCATAATTCTTACAGTGATGACACTTGTTTTTAAAAGTATGAAATCTTTACTTTAGTTAATATAAACAGGGCAACAATATCAGTGAATTCTGTTTTTTCACATACTAATAACAATAAAGATTTTTACTATAAATGCCCTTTAATGTAGGAAAATAAAATATAGTACAGAAGGTATAATTAAGGAATTAATTCTAACAGAGCATCTAAGTGGGAACTTGGAAATATTGATAGAAGGGAAAAAAAAACAAAATCATGTATTTCTTTGGCAGGGGAAACATTTAAAATGCCAGGGGACATTTCAGGGATATTGGAATTTAGCTGTTGGTAAATTCAGACACAGCTATCGCACATATAGCCTCTAGAAATATTTATTGGCTGAATAAAATTAGACATTTTTGTGTTAGTAGCAAATGTTCTAGTCAAGTTATACGTTATTATAATGTAAATAAGTTCCTAATCGGGACCATGTTTTTATGATGAGGTCATGGTAAGAAAATATCATCAATATGAATCAATGATAAGTAACTATCTCAATCAAAGAAGGATGAATTGACTTAGACAACACTTTTTTCATAAGATAGAGTGGGCTGGGGGCAGAGAAGTTTCTGCCATAATTTTTCAATATTCCTTCCTAATATTGCCCTGCCTTTCCCAATGTAAAATTTTTATCTCATTTTTTTTCTACATGTATTTGCCATGGAAAGGGTGCAAAATATAAGCAGCTCTTCTTACTTCTGTACGCAAAAGACCAGCACACTTCTCAAAATTGGCTGTAGCTCATGAAGTGAAGATTATTGAGGTTAGTTTTATAGACAAGGAAACAGAGATTTCAAGAAAGATTAAGAAAATTGCCTAAAGCCTAAAAGCTATTAATAAAAAGTATGGAGATAAGACTCGAGGAATTCTAATCACAGAACTTTTCTTCTTCTACTTTTCATATTGAATCCCATCCCACAACAAGGAGATACATACTGGGAATATTAACGGCAATTCTAATGAAAAATCTAACATTTTTAGTACTAGCTAGAATAATAGCTCTCTCCTTGTCAGATGTTAACATACATATGCCCTGCCTTTCATAGCTCTCATTTCCAATATGCACAGCAGCCCTGCAGTATTGCCAGAATCTTGCAGTTTACAGAAGAGGGACAAGAGATTCAGAAACACAAGGCCAAAGTGTCAAGTTTACAATGCTACCAGCTGCTTATCTCAGTCTTTTGAATCCACAGCCCAGGTTGGTTCCCACTTCTTGGTCCATAGAAGGTGTTTCTGTGCTGTGTGTCTTCAAGTGGCAGAAGGGGCGGGGGAGTTCTCTGCCACCTCTTTCTAT